>VDFB02000017.1:559846229-559883480 GCA_007258455.2 Sequoia sempervirens
TTCCTTCTTATTTCTTGCTAACTATTAAATAAAATTAAAATTTTATACGCACACCACAAACATATACATGATCAATCCAACTAACTATTCAATAAAATATCTAAACCCTTATATTTTTTAAATTCAAGAGATTGTAGTTCAATCGATTGAACACAAGATTCAAAACCCCTAAAGATATGATATAATAACTAAGACTAGGATTTGAACACAAGATTCAAAACCCCTAAAGATATGATATAATAACTAAGACTAGGATTGTGTTCCGACTTTAAAAGAAAGGATACTTCTAGACCTTGATTCTCAACTAAAGGAATATCCCAAACTACCTTCTCAAATTTTCTAAAACGCTAGAGTTTTCTTTTTCGTAAAACAAACGAGTTGAAGTGTAATAAAAACTTAAATCCAAGGCCAATAATTGGGGAGTAAAAACAACTCAATCAATATAATCCTCACAATCTTTAGTAAGAACCCTAATACTTAGCTTTCAAATTAAATTATTGAGAACTGTGAGAAAGAAGCGAGACAAAGGGAATCTTACATCAATCTTAGATGGCGACGATACATATGCCAATCAGATCATCTCACCAATAGAAACAAAAAATTCAGTTCAATCTGAGTATCATATATCTCAGAAGTGAATTGAATATCATATACCAAACAGATAAATTGAATATCATATACCAAACAGATAAATTGAATATCATCTCGGAAGATTTTCAGAGGGCAATATTATGTGATTCAAGCATTTTTCTCCGGGCAATACTTGCAGATCTATTGAGGCATCGGTAAGCTATATACGGGCCTATAATTACTCTAGCGTGTGAGTTTTTGCTGTTTTCAGTGATTTGTGTACTTGAGCTGAGTATTTGCTGAGAACAATGTTTTGAAATAAATTTTATTGTCTTTCAAAATTTGGGTACACTGCAAACGCAGAGGTTTGATATACGGTCGAGTGTATGCAAAATTTTGGCTACACGGAAAAAATAGGTACAATTTTGGGTATACTAGAAAAGCGAAAACCAGATCTACAATAGTAGTTATGGATTTTAATATGCTATCTGTAGGTGAAGAAATTGCTGATCACCCGAACAGTTTAATGAGCTCTGTAGTGCCCTTATTGAAACTGTTATGCCTGAGTAGCATAGGACTAGTCCTTGCACATCCTAAATTGAAATTGATCCCTAGAGAGACTTTTAAACTTCTAAGCAAGCTTGTGTTTGCCCTGTTTCTCCCCTGTCTGATCTTCACAGAGTTGGGGAAATCAGTCACCTTGAAGAATATGAGAGAATGGTGGTTTATCCCGGTTAATGTTATAATTAGCACAGCAATAGCGTGCATTTTGGGGTACTTGGTAGCTCTGATATGCAGGCCACCTCCTCAGTTTTTTAGGTTCACTGTTTTAATGACAGGGTTTGGAAACACAGGGAACCTTCCAATTGCCATAATTGGATCTGTCTGTCATACTAATGACCACCCATTTGGGAAACACTGTAATACGACAGGAGTTGCTTATGTTTCCTTTGCACAATGGGTTGCTGTCATTTTGGTCTACACCTTTGTGTACCACATGTTGGAGCCTCCTGAGGAGTTTTATGAGATTATTCCTGAGGATGGGGAGATTGTTCCTGAGGATGGGGAGATTGAGAGAGAGGAGATTAGGGATGCAACCGTGCCTCTGCTCTTTGAAGCTGAGTGGCCCGACATGCATCATAAAGAGACAGAACATTGCAAAACCCCTTTCATTGCTAGGGTCTTTAGGAGCGTGTCTGGAAATATGGATTATAATTCTACA
The DNA here is from genome assembly GCA_007258455.2 of Sequoia sempervirens. Lineage (NCBI taxonomy): Eukaryota > Viridiplantae > Streptophyta > Pinopsida > Cupressales > Cupressaceae > Sequoia > Sequoia sempervirens. The sequence continues at coordinate 559,848,022 of VDFB02000017.1, forward strand.
GAGATGGCTCGTCATGAGGAGGAGTGGCATGACGAGGAGAGGCATGCAGAGAGCGGTAGCCCTAAATCTGTGAGGTGTTTGATGGAGCCGAAGGTGGTGAGAAAGGTCAGGATTGTGGCAGAGAGGACTCCAATACAACATATTCTTCAACCACCAACTATAGCATCCCTTTTGGCCATTATAGTAGGCATGGTTCCCCAACTTAGATCCTTCTTGTTTCAGGAAGATGCCCCTCTTTCATTCTTTACGGATAGCCTTGAGATTATGGCAGCTGCTATGGTGCCCTCTGTGATGCTGGTTCTTGGAGGCTTATTTGCTGAAGGCCCAGTTAAGTCAGAGCTTGGAATCAGGACTACAATTGGTATTGTTTTCACTAGGCTTGTGCTTCTTCCAATTGTTGGTATTGGGGTGGTGATGTTGGCTGGGAAGTTGAATATCATTGTTACTGGAGATAAGATGTTTATCTTTGTGCTTCTTTTGCAATACACTACACCAAGTGCAATCTTGCTTGCAGCAATGGCTAGCTTACGGGGCTATGGCCCAAAGGAAGCCTCTGCACTTTTGTTCTGGCAACACATATTTGCTTTGTTTTCTCTTTCACTTTATGTGACAGTCTATTTCAAATTATTGAATTTTATGTAGTAACTGTTGCAGAAATGTGTCTACCTAAAAAAACAATATTTTCTGTAACTTAATGTGAATTTGATTGATAACAGCAAAGCATGTGATCCACTCTTTCATGTTTCTGGTGAAGGTTCAAATCGTGTTGTTGGTCACCAGAGGCTTTGTTTCTTTTGAGTTGTGATTTCTCTCTTCTGTAGATTTAGTCAGATATCTTGGAGAACTTTAGATCAAACTAATAAGAGTTGATGCTATTGTAGTTTCTGGTACTTTTGGAGTGAAACTCCGCACAAATTGTTTGCAAGTATATTGCTTTTGATGAACTTCAGAGATTCTTATGGTTTTCTTTCTTTTAATGGAGTTCAATTTTCAATATCAGTCCTCCATAATTTTGTCTTGAATAAGCAATCAGAAGGTTTTATTGCTTGTCTGGGTAACTACAATTGTAAATGCTTGTTTGAGTTTCATGTTTCATTAATTTTATCTAGTGATAATCTTTAATCTGAAAATCCAGGAGATGTCATGTACATTTTTTAATTAAAATTTAGAACTCATTTTAGTGTTATTGGATTTGTATTCTACAATTTCTGTTGCTTGATTGATAAATTGTTCTTTTACTGAGTTGTATAAAAAAAAAAAATAATTAAATGTTAGCTCACTCTTGGATCAAATCACCGAGTCAAATTTCAGTTTATTTGTAAGACTTTTGTTGTAAAGTTGGTTTGCTTTTCTTGTGTAAAACAGTAAACTAGTTTTTAACAAGTAATGTTGATGAATAGAGTGAATCATGTTGAGAGCTTACCAGATGATCAGGATTTGGTTTGTATTTGTCTCGAATATTTCTTAGTTCATCCAATTGTTTATCTTTGTCAATTGTCCAGTTATATGTGTTGTTAACTAGGGGGTTAGATTTACTGAATCTCAGAAGAGCATCAGATTAGTTGAACTTCAGTTTGATGGGATAATCTAGAATCTCAGTCTATACTCAGGATTCTCTAGGGAGGAAGCACTAAGATTATTATCTGTTGCATATGAGGAAATTTGCCTGTGGTATAGGTATTCATTGACAGCTTTCTATTTTTCTCTAATTTTTACTGATGTATTTTTCACTTTTCTTTCTTTGAAAAGTTAAATCCTTAACAGAGGAAGCCACAAGAATGACAACAATCTAGACCATAAGTGCCCACTCATGAATGTTTCATGAAATTGAGAAGTTGGTGATGGAGAATTTTCACGACAAACTAACTGCAGTGCTGCTCTAAACCTGACTGGAAGTCTTGGAATGAATAGATTCTAATGAAAGAAACAGTAAACATAAAGGTATCTTATACATTCTATGAGCTTCCATAAATAAACTGAGAACTTCTTAGTCCTGACAGATATGCATACATTTTGTTCAAGCAATCATGTAAAGGGTACTTTGCATAGACAGATTTAGCAGGACAGATTCTACTTCCTTTGGTAGATGTGTGAAGTGTGTGATTCGTACGGAGCACCATGCCATAGCATACACAAACAAGTGAAATCTTGAAGTAGTCTTAGATACACTGAACTCTATGCTAATGCTCTTTGCAACATACGTTTCAATAGCAAAATAAATAAGATCTATAAATGCGAAAGATAGGGAATTGCCGAGAGGGGAGAATAGGACCAAAAGGTTATTTATAATGTGACATGGGAAACTGTCAGTGCAAGTTTTCTATTTGCTTCTCAGATGAGTCCACCTCTCTTTGTGTGAGCCCAAACGTAGCTGCTACTCTGGGTTCATAAGGTTTGAATTTCTTGTCTTCCTTATTGGCTTCGACAAAGCTCCCATTAAATTGTATTGTAATACTGGTTTTAGGGGATTAATAAATATCAATCTATTTAGTATTTATTATCATTACAATGTATCAGCCTCACTGTTATTTAATTGAAAATGCCTGTCTACTTCCAGTCCTTTATCTCTGCTGCTCTATAATGCTCAACAAGGTCTATGAGTAAACTGATAGGTTTCACATCCTCCAATTGTCTCAGGTGAATATTAGAAGAGAATGTTCTTAGTATATAAAGATCATTTATTCAAGAGCTTTTTTATGGGTAGAAGGTTCACAATGTAGGATTTAGATACAGGGTTCTAATTGTTTCATTGAGAGTCCTCTTTCAACGTCATACATGCCTCAATTTTTTGAGTCTTTCTTGTCTCTTTCAGATTGAGTTACTTCTATTTATAACTGTGGAATTTTTTTAAGGATCTCAGCTTTTTGGGCCCATTGACCTGTTAAAAATTCTTAGCAATTAAAACAATATATGGTAGTTCTTTCTTGTCTTGCAAACTCAAAGCATAGTTTTATAGAGTATAATGATATATCTTAGATTTTTAACTCCTCACCTAAAGATGCCACTACGAGAAAGCCAACATACGTCTCCATTCTTGCAAGCTATTTAAGTGACCTTATAGGAAGGGGGTCCCATTGCATAGGTATTTGATACCATTCCTATTCTGCTTTTTCCAATTCCCTCTTTTAGTTTATATCTGTTTTCCTTGTGTACTCCCTTAGAAAGTATAAAGCTTTCACAATGGATTCGTGGCCTGTGCTTGGTTTAAAATAGTTTTGGAGAGAAATTTTGGCATGTTGCCATCAATGACTAAGGTGGAGATTGTTATGTAGATTTAATATTCTCATTGACTTGTGGCATTATGCTGAAATATTAATAAGTTTTCTACTGTTGTCCTTCCTAAATTTGGTCTTAGGAATACATGCAAAGGGATCCTTTGGAGAGCATGGCTCAGTGCAAAGCTGATGTAGATATACATAAAAAAATCTCTCTCACGTGAATTTATAAAGTTTGGAAGGCAGCCTTCTAGACCTAGAATCAATAATGCTGGTTGGTCCAAAATCTGCCATTTTGTGAATAAGCACAATTTACTGAACAAATATTTCTGAATTAAAAAAATTAGAGTATTTTTGTGGCTTCACAATTCTATACTTATTTAGAAAACCTTCTACAATCTATATTCATCCTGCAAAGATCTGCTGCCCCTGACACCACAAGGGGAATAAAGGAAAAAAATATAGTTTGGTCGGGGCTGGCGCTTGTTGAAGGGGCCTGTGTTGAACTGCCACATAGTTCAACTTTGCTCCCTCCATCTCCATTGGACAACTTTGCTCCCTCTGTCCCCATTGGACAACTTCGCTCCCTCTGTCCTCATTGGACACTTGGTTTTCTTTCTTTTTCTCCATCTTCCAAAAGATCCTTTGCAAATCGGTTCACTTGCACTAAATGGAAATCTAACAAACATCATCAATTTCTTTTCACTAATTAGCACAAGTGATAAAACATCTAATGAACTTAAACCTACTTTGGTGTGCAATCATTTTGCCTTCAATGTCCATGATAATTTGAATCTTCTGTATACCTGATAAATCTCAATCATCAACTGCTTATAAGTGTGCACGATTTCTAACAACCCATAATCAATATTTCATAGATTTCATTGCTTGACACTAGAAATCATTAGATAATAGAGAAGATGTAATGCACCTTTATCATTGTTTCTATAATAAACGGGCAAAGATTGCCACATTGGTAGATACGGATTTCTCTCCGCACAGAATTGCAGGCAGTCACTCGGTAACAACCTTTTTGTAGCTGAGTGTTCATAGTTGTTTGTCTGGTGAAAAGAGATAACCTTTCAAAGCATTTGTAGGAAACCTGCATGCATCAATTGCATTCTAGTTACCATTGTCTGAAGTTTATCATTCTTGCCTTGTTCAAAGCTTTTTAAGTTTTCAGCAACACTTTCCTGATTTATTGATGGTTAAGATCTGCGTATTAAATACAGTCTTAGTAGCATTACAATGTATTTGACTCCAACACTAACCTTGTTAACAATATGTCACGGGAGGAGAGGGTTTTTTCAATTAAAATGGTTTAAAGCAAGGAAAATGTGGTAGAAATGTCACAAATTAAAAAATGAGATGATATTCAGAAACTTTAAAAAATGACTGAATTTGTTATTTCATGCTGAATATGATTCATACACGTCAACACAAACACAGAACATGCATTAAATATGAAAATGATGACTCTGTAATGTAAGACTAAAACTTTCAATACTATCAGACATTAACCCCAAAATTTTCATAATTATTGTCCCAGATTTCAAATCCCAATATCATTGTTAAATATTTACACTCACTAGAAGCTAGAGTGACAAACTGAATATGAAGTACACAACAAACTAATTAAACTATGGTGCTAGAAAATAGGTGACTGAAGCTCAAGTGCATCTTGTTCATCATGGAGTAGTTGTACAAATGTCTCTTTGAAGATGGCCAAATCTTAATTTGAATGCATGGCCTCAATGATCCATTCCTATACAAGATAAACTTTATCAAGATCAATTGGTTGATTCATTTCATGGTTACTTGATATAATAGGTTTCCACTTGAATAAGATCAAATTCAAATTCTCTAGTTGAAAAGAAACGAAGTCATTAAAATTTGGGATTATGTTCTACCATACAACCTAGTTATTGATTCATATGAAGTTGAAGGTTGCTGAGCATGAAGACCAAGTCATCTGCTAACTTTTGACTTAACACGTGGTGTTTTATGGAGCTTATCTGTTTCAACATACCCTACAAACACTCATTAGTGGACACAATAGGGTGTTGGTTCAAAAACTCAATGCTCATCCTAAAGATTAGCGACATAATATGCTAGGAAATTCTACAGTTGATGTAACATATTTATATTTTCAGTGTGTTATATTTTATTTGATTATTATTTACAATTTAAGTAAATTCAGCATATAAGAATAAATGATATATTGGTTGGAAAGTAGTTATGGACATCAGTTTTTTTTTTCTTCTTAGCAAGATAGCATTTGAATAGGCAAATAATATTTTGCCTTGTTAGAATTGCAAATTCTTTGTTGCTGTGAAATTAAATAATCAAATTATATACAGTGATGAAAGGCACTTAAAGCAAAGATTTTGTATACACCTTAAAGTGGTTATAGTAACATTTTGTTTTGTTGAGAGACTTGGTACATTAACCTCACGTATTTAGGATAGAGGTTGATTGGCTTGACATGTGTTGTAAGAGATGTGATGTTAGTCACCGTCTTCCATAGTTTTCTTCCTCATGATGTTCTTGTTTTTTTCAAATTAAGTATACTTCATGTCATTTCTTTGACCTCATGTTGTCCCTATCATAAACAATTATTAGAACTAGACAATTTTGACTCCTTAGAAACCCCATTTTCCAAAGAACTTAACTTAATCAATTTCACTATCCATTGTTAGGGATGTTTATTTCCACATGCAAAGCATTGACTCAAACCAAACACCCCAACCTTGGTTAGTAATGTGGCAAATTGGAAAGGATAGTTTGAAGGATCACATGCACACATAAATAGGTTTCCCAAAACAATAAGAAACATGTAAGATATGATTTGTTCGTATTTTCACCTGCATTAAGAAAACTTATTTTAGTATTCTAAAGGTTTTAGGTTAAGGAAGCTTCACCAAAGGAGGGAAAGTTGCAAGTAAAGGCCTTGAAAACTTAAGAATAAGAAACTCATTATCAATGTAGCCAATTTGTAGGAGTCCCCTACTTATGCTCTACTGGGGTTTCTCCTATCCATTTTAACTTCACCAATAACCACCTCTTCCCAACTACTCAAACCAAGGGGTATGTTTATGTGCTAAAAAGTTGTTCTCAAGTATCTCTTTGACCTACCTTCTTTGTATGTCTTATTTTTTTGTGATTGTTACATTATTTATTATTATCCTACATATTGTCGTTCTCATTGTCCTACTTATAAGTTTATAGCTTAATCGTTATCCTTATTGTTCTAAATTGTGTCCTTTAAGGGTGTTAATTAAGATGGTTGGACTTAAAAACATTTGTTAGTTTCCAATTTTTTGTGAGTCTTATCAGGTCCTTTGTACCTTGCAGACTAAGGTGTACAATCTTAGGGCAAGGTACAAAGGACCTAATGAGACTCACTGTCTTAGAGCAAGATACATAAAAGTTCTAATGAGAAATAAGAATATGAATTGCTATGAAGAAGCATCCAACATATGCTAATGTTGTCCTTTTTTCGCACAATTAACTCTTCATACAAACTTCACACATTTCATCTTCAACATACTACACTATCACTATTCTTTGAACCACATCACCTTCACAAATGAATTCGATCTTATATGTATATCCTCTGCAACAACACAAAACCTTGATTAGGTCAGCTCTAAGACAACCTTTAGAAGAAACATATGATATCACACTGGTTGGTTCCAACCATACATAATATTGCAAGGAAAACAATTCTGGATTGACACACGGTATTACAAGACCCAAACACATCATAGCACATCCTCCAAAACAAAATTAATTAGTTAAGATCAACCATTGATTGAGGGAAACAAGTCTGTCAGCCCAAATAAGGACAATACCACCAAAACTGCCATATGTTCAACTTTACACTACCAGGAAGAGACCAAAAGCATCATGCGGACAAAGATACAAGCATTGTAGTTCATGCACAATATTTCTTCAACCATTTCCTGAAATGTTTGATCATCATAAACTGGCACAAATGAAGAAACCTACTGAAAACATAGGAACAGAGCATTTCAAACAAATTGTAGGAATCTGTCATTTGAAAACTGATCTTGTGGACCACCAAAACGCCTGAAGCTGTGAAGTACTATGTATTAGATATCATTGATTATGTCTATAGAACCGTAGGGCCAACACTTCACTTCAGAGGAATGTGGAGCATTCCAACAAGCCTTCATCATTATATTGAACATACCAAAACATTGTCAAATATAACTCTTACTGCGAAAGGTGTAAATACGAACTCTTGGAAATTAAACTTTCACAACACAACCATCTTATCTTCTGAACCGGAAGACAAAAACTTATTCTATGGAAGGATGCGGACCAAAAAGCCATGACTCTGTGATAGTGAATAACCATAACAAAGCTTTTGCAACTTATCATCATGTGTGGTACACCAAACAAGGATGATATCAATGTAAACATGTGAACATATCAGAAAATATGTACCTACCTCTGCAACATACTTAGACACTAGATTGAATACCATTTCAACCTTATACAGTACAATTGACATATACTCTGCATACTAACAGTCTTTGGAGTATGTACAACCTTCATCATACACTTTTGGCATCAATAACAACACATTCTGAGTTAACATCAATGACAACACCTATTGCCAACAATCTCCCAATTTTTCATTGATGGCATCACACATATGCATCTCTCCCCCTTTGGCATCAAGGGAAAAGGGCATTATAACTTCTATTTACAAAACTGTATGAGCCCCCCCAACTATATACACTCCCCCTAAGATGGAGATGCCCCAAAAACTTATGCTAGATGTCTTTAATAAAAACAGATATTGCAAACATCCACCAAACTATATAGAACCAAAAATTGTTTTATCTACCCTTTTGCAACTCCCTTAAAGGGTATAATGTTCTTATATATTACCTTAAGGTGTGCCAAAGTTGCCACCCAATTTTCTTTTATTGAGACAAGAATATGATTCTAACATTCAAATTTTATGCACAAATCCGAGTCAGCTTCATAAATACTGCTTGGACCCTTCATCTTCATAACAGTCTCTTCTACTTCCACAAGCATTCCTGATAGTGAAGCCAGTCTCAAGTTGACTACTTCCCTCAATTGACCAAATTGTTTCTTTAGTTGATCTCTTTGATCCTAAAACAAAGACATTTGCACATGAAAATTTTCGAATTGAGCTCTAGTGGATCCATCCTTATCTTTTGCTACATCATACATCCCAGCCATTTGAGTGATTTGTGACTCAATGGAGTCAATCTGATCCGCGATACTCTTGGTGGAAATAGGCCATTTCAAACAAAATTGATAAAGTGTAGCGACTTCATCAACACACTTCTTAAACATCTTTATGTTTTCCTGCAATTTATTGTGTGCATTAGCACATTGGTCAAATGCCTCGGCCAATTTTTTATCAATTATCTTTCTCAAAGCCTCTTGCTCAACCTTTTGTTCACTGTGTGAAAAGTGATCCTTAAAGAATCCATTAAAAGCTTCAATTTTTGTTTTGGATGCAAAGAAGAATCTATGTTTACCTCTGGTAAACCTTCTTGAATTATCTTTACAACATCATCTATTATTTTGGTTTTCTTCAGTTGTTCTTGCAAAACTTATTTTCTTGTTGAAGCATGCATGTCACCGAGCCATAATTTGTGAAGGGGAGAAATATTTGACAGATCTACCTAACCTTCATGAGTGGGGATTTGAAGAAGTTGAGGTGTTACCACAAGTTGGAATTGCATCTGCAAAGACAATAGGTCCTAAACAAATCTGAAGATGAGGAACTCTGACCTTTACACACAAAAGCATCTTGCTTCTCAGCTACATTCTCTTTTACATCCTAAACAATCTCAGGATTATCTTCTCTTATCTACCCATTATTTCATGAACTCTCCAGAGGGAAAATGTTATGTTTTTCACTAAATACAATCTTCCTCAGAGTAGAGGCACTCACTTCACCTTGATTTTATGCATCATGTGCACTTGTATTCCCTGGAGGAGTTGATTCCTCATTCACATTTTCTTCAAAAACTGATAAATCTATGTCATGAGTAGACACGTCAAACATATCAGAAGTATCCAAAGGAGTTTGACCTCTAATTATTTCAACATTCTTCAATCCTTGTAGTATTTTTGTTGTCTTTTCTTTTTGTTTTTTTCTCTATCCTCTTTATTTCTTCTTCATCTTTCCCCATTAGGATGTTTATTCTTTGTTTGATTTTGAATTCTTGTGCCTGGTATTGAGATAATTTGACTCTTTCTTCATAAGAAATAAATGCACTAACCTTCTCTAAAGTGTGTTATCGTACCTTAGCTTCTTCTACAACTTCATTTCCCTTGTTGCTTATTACATTTTCCAGGCTCGCCGGAAGTTGATCATTGATTTCACTTAGCCCCATATTGAAAATATTCATATATATAATTATTGCCTTTTCAGTTGTGGTTTTGTCAGCAGGGGACATCCCATCATAGATAGCAGCAACCTCTTTCAATGCATCATGTTGTACAATTGCGTTGATAGTAGCCTCAAGTTGTAAAGGCTCATGTTAGGTGTTTCCGGAGGAGTCTATTGTTTCCTTTACCATTTCCATTCTTATGGACATGTTTCTTCTTCATCATCTTCCTCATCATCATCTGCATTTACCAGATTGAACTTTTCCCTTGGTGCTTTTTGCTTAGTTATTTGGCTTCTTTCTTTCAACAGTCTTGGTTTGTGCCAATAGTTTAGTAGTAGCTCTTTTTCTGCCAGAGGGAGTTTGAGCAGGTCTGGGAGTAGTGGCAGAGACAGAAGCAAATCTACTTGTCGTTCTAAGAGTTGATGTAGCAAAAGTGGCTTGAGATGCTTCCACAGAACCCTCAAGGGAACCAAACACCTTCTTTAATTCAAACATCATCTTCTCCACATTTGGCATCTTCATCTTTTCTTCTACCTTCTTTTTGATTTGTTTGTTGGTTATTTCATCATATGTTCCAAACCTTTCAAAAGAAGGATCTATAGGTTTGTTGAGCAAAATGCCAGCATATGCAATCAAATCAAATCCAAAGACTTCATAGGGAAACTTTGTTATCCATGAGGTTCTTGGTTCAATAGCCTCCATATAACAATTCTCTTTATCAACCATAAAGGTGATTTCATTCTTATATCTTTCCACAACTTATGAGGCTATCCTATCCCTCTTTTGCATTTCATTTTGAAAGTTGAAGAAACCCCAAAACATTGTGTCACACTATTTAGTATCTGAAAAGCTATGCATGTGATCCCTAATTTGATGTGCCACAGGAATACCCCTTCTCTAGACCACATTCTTCAAACCAAGCATTTCTTTCATGAAATAAAACATAAGACAAATGATCAAGGTGCCATATCGGAAAGTGTAGCATGAATCCTTAGTTTTCTGCAAATTCTCCAACAACTATTGTCACAAAAGTTCACAAAGATCATAATATTTTCCTTCACCATTTGATGAGTAGTGAAGATGGCGACGGCGGTAACAACCCCTTCTTTGTTTGCATAGTAAACCTTATATTCAATTCCTATTGTGGCATACTAAACTCCTAGGTCAAAAATATCATCCACCATTAGGGTTCTTTTGTCGAATTTAGCTCTAGTAAGCTTCATGACTACTTCATTCTTTACAGATTTTAATGTCGGCACAGGTCCAGTGGAGCAAAATCCAATCACAACCTTGATAGAATTTTTAGTGATAACGTAGGGTTGATCAAGCCAAAAGATATCTTTATGAATACGACTCAAGGCAATTCTGACCCATTCATCTTTGAAGCAAAAATTGGGAAAACCCTTCCACACATTTAATCCTTTTGATTCCACATTTGCATATTCTAGTTTGAGCTAAAAGTCATCACCTAAAAGTTGATTGTACCTAAATTATTCCATCTTCAAATGATTTTACTCACTTAGTTGAGAATGAATGTAGATGTAGACATCTTCAAAATGAATTACATTGATCGAAACATGAGAGAACACACCATCCTTGTCAATCACAGTTGATATATATGGATGTTTCTTGAATTTTGGTCTTGGTTTCTCAACAACATCGATAACAATTGGTGTAGCCATGATAGTACTTTATGAAGACTAGGGTTTTACAAGTGAAACCAGAGAAATACCTATGAATGTTGTTGATAGGGTTTACATGCAACTTGTTGAAAACCATCTTCCTTAGCTCTTACACACACTTGATATGGTTCAAATGAGATCAATTTGATAAAAAAGAAACTAAATATGTCTTATACCAACCCTAGTTACTCTGCAATAAATTCCTTTATTTGTTCTTGATACTTATCAAATTTTTACTATTTGTGATATCACAAGGATCTATAAACATTCAACAATCTTTTGGAGGAGTATTTGCTCCAAAATTTTGAGTAGAAAAAACCATATCATCATTAACCATTATGCTGAAGATTTTAGCATCTCATGCTTTACAAGGGTATGAAAAGATTTGCAATTGAAACTCCTCCTAAGCCAATACTTTCTTTTTAGTTACCGAAGAATTCATTTGCACCATGTTGAGGTACAAATTCACTCTTTACTTCACTTTCTTCCTTCTTCTGCCATACTTGTTCATTTCCTTCTTTTGTTTTGACCAATGTCAGACTTCTTTTGAGGGGAAAAGACCTTACATTCTTTCCCTTGTAGAATCTTGCAATGTGTCCTGGTTTATTGCAATTATAGGAGGTGATACTAGCTTGCAGAGCATAATTACTTTTTTTCACATTAGATCTACAATCAGCAACCCTATGACCAAACTTGTTGCATGCGTAGCAGTAACCATAGAAGGATTGAGAAGTCATAGCATTACTATTCCTTATTATTTTATTTCTATATTTATTTGTCTTATGACCAAATTTATTGCAAGCATAGCACTGACCATGAAATGATTAAGAATTCATAGCATTGTACCTTGAAGGCCTAAAAGAATTTGGACTCATCTTTCTTCTGCACTCAACCATCTTATGACCAAACTTATTACAAGCATAGCAATTACCATTGAACCTAGTAGGAACATTTTGTTTAGGAGTAGGCATCCTAAAGTTCTTGTTCCAAACAAGAATTAATCCACCTTCCTTTTTGTTGTCTTGATTTATCTTTGCATCTTGAGAGGATGTCTCCTTAGGATTTTTAGTGCAGGATTTCTCCTCCCTTGTTTCATGCTTCCCTTCTTCTTTGAAGTTATCATACAAATTTGCAGATGCATTGATCATGGGACTTTTCCCTTTTTCAAAACCCAAACCATATTTCTCTTTTGATGGTTATTGAGAGTTCATTAACTCATCAAGAATTTCAAAACCTCCTCTCAGTTTTAGACCTTTATCAATTTGATCTTTTTCTTTTTCAAGTTATATTATCAAAGATACAATCTCTTCCTCAGGTTTTAAACATTCAACGTTTTTATCATTTAACTTGGTATTCAAACAATCTTCAATCCTTTTTCTTTCTTCAACCTTAACTTTCAAATTGAAGATCACAACTTCTACTTCTTTGAGTTTTATTTCATATCCATTTCCTCCTTCCATTTGATCTTTCAATTTGTCATTTTCTTCTTTTGATTCTTTATCATTTTCCTTCAATTTTTGAATTGTCTCTTTTTATTTTTCCAACATACACTCATATTTGATATTTTACAATTTTGCTTCATCCAGATCTTCAAGAGCAGACCAGAGTTCTCCTTCAAAATCAACTTCACAATCATCTGGATTGATGCCCCAACCTTTAGGTTCCATCACTTCTGGATCTGGTTCTCGAATGAATATGTCACTAATCTTTGCTACAAACCCCATGTGTTCAAGTGCAGGATCTACCTTAGTTGTTAAGCTTCTCAAAGGTACTTGGCTCTAATACCAATTGTTGAACAAAATGCAGTGTTGAGAGGGGGGGTGAATGGGCATATATTAAAAATTAACCATTACCATTTGCATATTGAACATCACATCACATAAATTGAAAGAAGAGCAGAAGAGAAAACATGCACCACACAAAAGACACTATAATTTTTACGTAGAAAACCCAATGAGGGAAAAACCACGGTGAGGATTAACTCAATATATGTAGCTCACTATTAACAAGAATTACAATGTTGTTTAAGGCTCACTGCCTATGGACTTGCAAACTAAGGTGTATAGCCTTAGGGCAAGGTACAAAGGACCTGATGAGACTCAATGTCTCATAGCAGGATACATAAAATTTATAATGCGAAATAAGAATATGAACTGCTATGAAGAAGCATCCAACATATGTTGATGTTGCAATCTTTTTTTCACACAATTAACTCTTATACAGACTTCACACACTTCATCTTCAACATACTTCTCTATCACTATTCTTTGAACCACATCACCTTCACAAATGAATTTGATCTTATATATATATATATATATATATATATATATATATATATATATATATATATATATATATATATATATATATATATCCTCCACAACAACACAAAACCTTGATTGGTTCAACGCTAAGACAACCTTTATATGAAACATTTGATATCAACTGGTCAACTCCAACCATATATAATACTGCAAGAAAAACAATTACAAATTGAAACACTTAGTTTCCATCTATTCAACTTTACACTACCAGGGAGAGAACAAAAGCATCATGCAAACCAAGATACAAGCATTGTAGTTCATGTAGAATATTTCTTCAGACATTTATTGAAATGGTTGATCATCATAAGCTAGCACAACTAAAGGAATCTATTGAAAACATAGGAATAGACCATTCCGGACAAACTGTAGCCATCTATCATTTGAAAAATGATCTTGTGGACCACCAAAACTCCTAAAGTTGCAAAGTATTGTGCATTAGAAATCACTTATTATGTTTATAGAACCATAGGGCCAACACTCACTTCCAGAGGAATGCAAAGCATTCCAACAAGCCTTCATCATTATATTGTGCAAACCGGAACACTATCAACTATAACTCTTACTATGGAAGGTGTAAAGACTTGAACTCTTGGAAATAAAACTTTCACAACACAACCATCTTATCTTATGAACTGCAAGACAAAAAATTATCATACGAAAGGATGCAGACCAAAAATCCATGACTCTATCATAGTGAATACCAAAGCAAAGCTTTTACAACTTATCATTATGTGTGGTACACCAAACAAGGATGATATCAATGTAAACATGTAAACATATTAGAACATATGTACCTACCTCTGCAACATACTTAGACACTAGAATTGAATAGCATTTCAACCTTATACAATACGACTAACATATACTTTGCATACCAACAGTCTCTGGAGTATGCACAACCTTCATCATACACTTTTGGCATCAATGACAACACATTTTGAGTTGACATCAATGAAAACACCTATTGCCAACATGTGAATGATGTGACAAGTGGGATTAGTAAGTTGTTCCTCTTAGGAACAAGAGGTCTTAAGTTTGTCTCACAACAAACTTTTTACCACTCTAAAAATGGGAATCAATGGATGTTTAAGAAAAACTCATTAACGCATGCCTTTACCTTTCCATATTTAGAGGTTGATAAAATTATAAAGCATACCTTAGTGTATATGTCATTAGTGAACCCAATGTGAACCTTACCCTCTTTTGGGAGACATTTTTACTTCCCTTTAAGTCAATTTATTCCTTTCTAGGTAAAATTATTTCTTTCAATTAAATTGTTAAGAATTGAAACAACATGAGCCACAACATTGGAAAGATCACACTAGCCTCACCACCCAAGAGACCTCTAGAAAGTGTTGGACCTTGTCTACTCTATTCTAATGTTATCCTACGTTTACATTCACATGGAAAAGGGATAGGAGGTAATCTCTTAGAGGGTGGCATTCAAACTAAAGGAGGTAATGCCTTACTATAAAGAACATGAAACTCAACAAAGAAATTTAGATCGCAAAATAACACAACTCGTAGATGATGTATAATGGTAAACTCATCTCATATTGCAAAAGGTGATGGATATTGGATCTAGAAATATGATACATAAAATGGAAATTGAATTTAGGTAGAGAAATGGGTTCAAAAATAGAGACTAACAAGAAAAAATAGGAAGATAGGTTTGCAATCATGGTAGTGACATGGTTGGGGCTAGACCATGGTAGTGTCCAAAAAATGTGAGAGCTTGAAATTCAACCAAACTATCGTAATTTTAACTTCATGTGGACATTAGAATTCTTCTAGGGCCCATAAGAACGTTTTGTTCTCTAAAATATATAAAAGGGAGTAGAAGCTTGAGTTTAAAGATTATTTTTGTTGTTGGGAGGATGGAGAAAAATATAGTCTGAGACTCAGGTATTCATTAAAGGAGATAAGCATTAGAGAGAAAGGAAATGAGTCCCACTTTTTGTAATTATCTTCCCAGATTAAGTCTAGATTCTCCTCCACATTGGGGGGTTCTAGGATAAAATTTGTGCTTTGTGAGTTTATGCAAGTTTATTTTCTATTTGACACAATATGTCCTTTTTCTAAGGTATATTTCCTTTGTACTAACAATTAAAAAGTATTTTAATAAATTTATTGATTCTTGAACTCTAACTGAAGAGTTCATGTATCAATTTGGTTATCAATGTAATTTTATTCTTATGGGCTTGTAGAAATTTAATTGAATTTGGAAAAAAGAAATGATTAATTTTCATTATTGAGAAGCCACAATATATATAAACAAGGTAATTTTGGTAATTAACCAACCAAGCTAGGCATACTTGACTAGCTGCCCAATAAAACTAACTATAACCTGCTATTATGGTTTATCATTTATGTTATAATATTTGTGAATTATTGCTAACATATTATAATAGCTTTATGATGTAATATCCCAATAACCACCTGACCCCTCCCCTTATTACATCATATGCTCAAGAGAACAATTCAAGAAAGTTCAAAAGCATCAAGCTTCATTGATGCAAAAGATTTGGTATAAATGTCATCACATTTCTCATAAGTGGAACAATATTGGAGCTAAAAAAATTGTTGCTAGACATGTCTATGGATGTAGCAGCACTAAAATTTAATGTGTTTTGTGTGCTCGTGAAAAATAGGATTCCAAACAAACTTCAACCCACCATATTTTCATAAAAAAATGACATAGGATGTGTATTAGGTACACCCATTCCAATCAAAATGTGACAACCATATCACCTCACAAACAACCCCACTCATGCAAAGATATTTTAACTCTATGGAAGAGAAAACAACAATGGTTTTCTTTATTTTCATATGCAATATTGGATTAGATCCCAAAAAGAAAATGAAACCTAAAGTAGACTTTTTGACATCCATAAAATTTGCATACTTTGCACAAATGAATCCTTGTAAAGAAAAAATTGTAGTCTTTTTGTATCCTAGAGCATATTCCATTATACCATAAACATATCTCAAAACATGTTTTCTTACTTTCCAATTGGAAACCTTAGGCTCTTGCATAAACCTAGAGAGATAATTGATATTGGGCTAAGTGTAAGTTAGGTAAATGAGACTTTGAATCAATTAGTGATCAAGGATAGAATTCACTTGAGACGATGGATCATTTTGAGAAAGTTGCAATCTTCCATCCTAAATTTCTAAAGCAATATCTTGGCATATTTTATTTAAGAGACAAAAATTGAAATTTTATGTTACTACACTTCAATGCTAAGACAATAATATAGGATCTTGATCTATATCATGTCGAATGATCTTTTGAGATCATTATTTGTTGCTACAATCATTTGTGGAGAACTCTCTATGATGCCTAGATCATTGGCATAACAATTATAATCACAATCTCTACCCCTTAACCTTTGAGGTAGAGATTGGGATATTGACATGGATGTAGATGTAGAGGAAGTTGGGAGCGAAGTGGATGCAGAGGAGGTTTCTCGTGAGGCAGACATTAAGGAGGGCTTAGAGGATGTGCCCATTAGGGAGGTCATCCTTGATGCTATGAAGGAGGATGCAAAGGAGAGGGTACATGACCCTCAGGTGGCAGCACTACAAGTACAATTTTAGATTGCTTTGGTATAGGTTTAGTGATTGCAGGGGCAAGTCGCTCAGTTAACTATTGAGTGTGATTTGGCAATGATACAAGCATAGAGGCTCGAGTAGTGTTTGCTTCATTTTATTTCTATCGTCAGTGGACTCATGGCTGATCTAGGGTGGCATCTATATCATACAAGGCAAGAGACTCGATATTATAGGGATTTACATGAGGATACAATGCCGCCCTCACAAAGAGCCCCTAGTTATACTCAAAGCAGGTCACAGAGTAGGTCACACTCTCGTCAGCCTTAGAGAAATGGAGTGTCACAATCAAGGAGATCTTTGTATGATTGATCCCTTCACCATTTGCACAGGGATTAGCTGGGGCCATTTAGTTTGGTGCAAAGAAAGGACATTCCTCCCTCCAACCATTCACCTTCAGGGGACAGGCCTATTTTTGTATATGGACATCTATATTTTTTATCAAGCCTACTAGCTCCACATTTTTTTATAGTATCATGATTTTGTACTATGACACATTTTTTGGATATATATATATATATATATATATATATGAGATACATCATTTTTGGAGGTGATTATATGATGTGTTATGTGTTATGCATGTTTCTATGTGATGGATGCTAATGGATGTATGTGATATTATGTTTATTTTCTCATGTATGGATGGATGCATATGATGTTAATTTATGCTTATATATGTCATGATGTATGTATATTTAATGTTTATGATCTATGATGTGATTTATGATGTTGAACGGATGTTAACGATGATATTATATGTTTAAAACATGTTATGTCATATTTGGTATGATGTTATATGGATGATGATTCTAACATCTGATGCAAATTTATATATCTTTTGTACTTTTCTTATGCAATATGTATGACCTATATGCACGTGAGATATGGTATTTTAGCATGATTATGGATGCAACATGATGTAGCTCATATATTAGTTTTTATCTGATAGCATGCCATCGAGATGATTGTGGGACTCTCAAAATAAATGTTAGTGAGAATAAATGATTAGCGAAGAGTGATTGATAGTTAGATGGATCGTTCATTCCATCCAAGATTGATGTAATGATTTATTTTATTTGAGCTTTCAGCAGTGCGTGATTTTATCATCATAGAGTGTTTTATTACGTGATGAGCGGATGCATACACACTATTTATCTTAAAAGTTTGTGCTTCTCCTAAATAGACTTATGGGAAATTTAGTGAATGGGGGACCTGCTTGCACCTCACTGGATAACCTCCGGGATTGTTAAAAAAGTTGACTCTCCTTTGGGTATGGGAAAAGGGAGAAGGGAATGCATAAATGGAAACCAAAGGGGGCGATGCGCCAAAGGTTTTACAACATTTCAAAGCTCCTTAACAACTCCATTTTTTTGATAAAGTGAACACAGAATGCCATAGACCCTTCATTGTTGGAAGGAGAATGAACAAGTAAGGCTGATTTAGGCACATAGTAGACATTCAAATCCCCCGTGGGAAGCACCCATTAAGGTTCAAGTAGAAAAAGGAAACCCAGATTCGAACAAGATATTTTAGATTCTTATAGAGCTATCCACTTAATAGCATAATATGAAAACACCAAAAAATTTAACAACAAACTGAAAGAGTATTAAAACATGGTTTAGTTTCCTAAAAGCTAAAGTTTAGAGATCATAGAAGCTAAACAATTGAGAATTAATGATCAATACTTACACAAAAATAACTAGAATACAGAGCATTTGATATATATGACTGAGAAAAAAGTGTAAAACAAAGGCCACACAAGCACAATCTGATACAACTTTGTCCTTGATATATTATTGAATAAAATGCTAACGTCAAATAACTGTCAAATAACTGAATAATTGTCTTGATATCAATTACAAAAGAGTTATTTAAAGCTTTGAAAGAAATCTTCTATCTCCTATTCTACTACTACTAATAATCTATCTAACTATTGATTGATCTATATACCCATGAATCATCTCCTTTCAGGAAATATTCCCTTTTATAAGAAAAGGGAAGCACACAAGCACCAAGCTCTCTCTTCTGCCAAAGTTGAAAACCCTAACAGGTGTCACCACCAGACAACCTCAAATCTTATCAAAAATCCGATGTGATTTGATTAATAAAAAATGAGCTACTTTCATAATGACAACGGGTTGTGACAGCTCGATAATCCAAATCTCCAACAAACTTCATGCAGGTCTCCTTGTCAGAAGGAAGTTACGACCTTGAATGCCTACCTCTATCTAATCTAATCTGATGTTGGCCATAATGGCGATGTCAAAAGAGGCCGACTCCAGGAGTGGCAGAGGAACAAAAATGCTACCTCTCAACAATATTTGTAAAAGCCTAGGCCGATAATGAAGAGAACTCCCCAACAAAATACGAGCTACGCGGCGAGCGGGCAAGCATTATTCAAAAATGGGAGAATAGTCTAGAGGAAAAAACCTGCGGAGGTGATACATGTATATCTTCGGGCCCAAAGAGAAAGCAAAGCTCGAAAAGGTAGTGTAGCAACTACGTGGCACCATTGTGCACCTTTTCACTAAAATTCTCCCACATATTTCAAAAACACGCATCGACACAACAAGTGGCAAGACAAAAATAAAAATTGAAATAGAAAAGGGACTCAAAGTCGAAAGAGATATGCAGGCCTTGGGGCCGAGATCAAAGTAAAAGAAATAAAAATACTTAGAGAAAAAATGCTCCATAGTTCTAGTGACTCATAGGGGGCCTTCGTTTGTGGAGGCACGAACCCAGATATACAAAGCAACATAAAAATAGAGAACTTTGCAATTCCTCAAAGTTTGGGGGATGCAGAGTGTAGGAATTCTCAGCCTTCATTAGAAGGAAACACCAACACGTGTAGTATCTCCAAGGCTTGATCCAGGTCGAATATTTCCTTGAAGGAAATTTCTCCCCATTTTCCTTGGGCCACTCCTATGAGGGAAAATATTTAGGCCAAAGGGAGCATCATATTCTCGATCTCTTTGACTGCAGGTGGTGAGCTCAACTTTTCAAGCTCCAACTAGTCCTATTGCTTGGCCTTCAAGGCCTGTTTGAGTTGCTCTTCAGTGAGTACCACTCCATTGGGTGAAAACAGAGAGGGGAAGCCCAAAATAACTAAGGCTTAGAAATCCTCCTTTATTTCACTGATCTTTTTAGTTAGCGCTAGCTAACAATTCTTACCCCTCTGGGCTACCTGGTTGCATGTGATGAATTCATTTTCTTTCCTGGCAGCTGCTCTTCAGTCCAAAATCGTAGCGCTCGCTAGAATCTCATCAGCCACATTATACAACTTGGTTATCAAACTGGTCGATTCGGCAGCTTGGAGGGAAACTGCACTTAGGATTTGGTCAACAACTGGGCTAACTTTTGCATTCATCTCCTGTGCATCAGCTATGAAACTTAGGGCTAGCTTCAAGGTCATTGTTACACCTTTGATTCTTTCCCAATGGGAAAATAACAACCTTTGTACTATCAGCATGAGTTCAGATCTTGTTGTGATCAATTCTTGTTGGAACTAAGTCTCCTTAACTTTCATCTCCTCCT
The DNA here is from genome assembly GCA_007258455.2 of Sequoia sempervirens. NCBI lineage: Eukaryota > Viridiplantae > Streptophyta > Pinopsida > Cupressales > Cupressaceae > Sequoia > Sequoia sempervirens. The sequence continues at coordinate 559,868,805 of VDFB02000017.1, forward strand.
TTAATCAATCTACCTATGTTCAAGTCCACTAAAGCTCTTATGTTGCCTGATACCAAACACTGGTTAGCTCACTTTGCATCTGGTTCTTCTCCTTCTTGAATTGCTCACTCAACTGCTTAGTTTAGTCCGCGACTTCAGACCATTTCTCTTGCATCTCCTACAACTCTCTTTGCAATTTTGCATTGATATTGTTCTGTTGGCCTGAGATGTCAGTGAAATCTTCTGCTTTCATTGTGATTCCTCTGTAGCCTATTGCATTTAGGTTCTCACTTCTCCAGTCTTCTTGCACTCAGTCTTAACCTCGTGCATCATTTTCTAAACCTCGGCTAAAATTTGATCCTTCTCAGTCTAAGCTACCTGAAGTGATGCTATCGCTTCTCCTTGTGTGTCATGTGCCTGCCTAAGGTGGGAAATCTCCATGTCTTTTTTTGTTATCTCTACCTAATGTCTATCAATGGTGGCGTTCAAGGTATCCAACTCTACGTCTCACTTCTTTAACTTCTTCTCCAGCCTGGTGTAGTTGATGTACACTACCTTCTACGTGGCTTTGGAAAGGCTGATTTTTTCATGGGATAGCACCTCATTCATATTCAGACATACAGTCTAAATCTCATAGTCATCATACTGCATTTATCCATTAGGCTTGGAGATAAGAAACTTCATAGCCGAAATCATCAAAGACCTCCGCTCTTCATCAAAGCACGCCTCTATCCTTATGGAAGTCAGATTTGTTGTTGTCTTCACCAATAACTTCTACTTTCTCTCCTTCTAGGCCTGCCTAGTTAATTCTACTTGAGTCCAGAGATTTTGCAGGGACTCAATAATTTGCATAGCAAGGGGGATGCCAGGAGGAAGGCCATAAAGGGTGACACAGGGTGTGCTTCCAGATGCTTGAGCTTGGGGAGAGAAAAAGGGAAAAGTTATTGGTGAGAAAGGTGGGATGCCTCACAAATGTTGTGAATGGGTAGTAGCTACTAATGATGTGGTGGAAGAAAGAATAGTGGGCGTGAAACTTACCTGAATCGTAGGGGCCGAAGACACTCGTAGAGTGAAGTCCACTTCTCCTTCCTTGTCTGAGGATCCTTGCCTGCCCAGGTCTTGAATTCTCCTTCTCTTTAGAGGGGACACACTAGTTTCCCCATACCCTTCAACAACTAATCCCAATGACCCTTGGGCTTTTTGAACCACTGAAGTCTTCCTAGAAGACCATCAGGTCCATTTTTCCTTTGTCAGAATGCTAGTGAAAGATGAGACCTGTGGTCAATTTTACCATGCTACTTCTTTTTCTTTCCCTTTCCAAGCTTCGGCCATCAAAGGCAATGAGTTGGTGCCCTAGAAACTCTCTTGTTTGGGATCCTAATTGGTTTCTTCATCTAGATTAAACCCAGCCTCTTTATCATAAATGTCCTCAAATTCTTCGTTTGTGGGGATGGCGCCGAACAAGGGAGATGTTTGTTTGATTTCCTATCAATATCTCGAGAAATTGATTGCTTTCCTTTCAGACCACCCCCTCTTAGCTATGTATTGAAACACTTACCCATTTGAAATCTTAGGTTGAACTCTACTATGGCATCATAGAAAGCGAACCATGGATACCATATAAACAATATAGCATTCAAATCTACATAGGCTCCTTGGTTGTCCAGGGTTGGGTTTCATTTTTCTTCCCATTATGGTCACAACTCATGTCAAAAACTCAGGTTCCTTTTCAGATTGTACCTTAATTTATTGCAGATGAGCCTAAGGCCAAGATGGGCCAACTTTCTTGTCAATAGTTGTTGCTTCTCCCTCTTTATAAGTGTCACTTTACTATCACCAATAGTAAGGGGAATTACATGAAGGAGCTTTTTCCTCCTTCTAGCATCGTAGTTAAGATCCCCAATCGACAATTGACAATATATCTCCAAGCCAAGAGTCCTAGCCGTCACATACCTAGGTAGTTGAAAAGGATTGCTTGTAAACCCTTGAAATCTGATAAAATTGAATTCCAACCCCATGAACCAGTCCAGTGGGGTTTGATGATTTTGCATCCCCTCTAGATACCTAGGAGGAAACCTTTGCAAAGGATTCAAGGATAAATCTGAACTTAGAATAATGGTGGTACTTGCTCAACTAATTGAGCATTCTTTATGCAATTGTTGTGGCAAAGTCGTATAGGAATTTCCCTTTCTCTTTCTTGAGCTTAAAACCTAAACCCATTTGGTACTCATGGATATTTTTGTCACGGTCTAGGCCATATATGAAAGCCAAAATTGAAAACACACCTTTCAAGTATGATTTGAACAAACTGAATGACAAAGGAAATTTGGGACCTTCATTGTCAGGTCCCTTGTTTCATCCAAGTAGAAAGACATCATATCTCTCTTAATTCTCCAAAAATTCTTCATATCATCCTACGAGAAAACATCAGCCTCCATATGAGTAGGGATGCATAACATATCCCTAATTGTCACAACACTGATGATGACTTTGAGCTTGCGACCTCTAATGGTTCTACTTGCCTTGTCCAGCTTTTTAGTACAAATATCCACTAATTCTGGGCACTGATGCATATAGGGCAACATGCACTATGTTAAACCACAATTCCAGAGCCTTTCTCCTAGGCCAGTGACTTTTCCCATTGGTGACTTGGTGACCATCCTCTGCAAATCCCCTTCCCGCAAAACTTTGGGGTTGGTATGCAGCTTTGGATCAAAGATATCATATGTGAAATCCTTGATTGCCTCTGGATCGATGTGGTCTTCGGGCATTATGCTTTTGGTATGGGGAAAGTCTTTTTCTTATAGAATTGGTGCATTGGAAAAGGAGATGTCCCTGAATATGTCAACACATGTTGGTTGGAGGAAACACCCCTACTAGAGGACAATACTTCAGTGACCATTATCATAATCTTTTGAAAAGTTTCTGCAACACTTGCTTCTAGAATTAGAGAATTTTACTTCTACAAAGAACCCACACTTAGAAATTTTTGCTTTAGTAATCAATTTATTCATGCGTTAAAGAGTAAATGCATGGCCACCAATGTTGGCCTTTCGAGTGCTGCCAGTGAAGGGTAATATGTGCGGTATACACGCTTGCATTCTTGGGAAACGTAACCTCTTCCTTAGGAAGGGAATTTCAATATATGTTGTTGAAAGAATGAAGAAGAACATCTCATTTTTGTTGTTTTGTGTTGTCATTGATGTCACCATGATATATGAGTTGCAACTACAAGATTAAGTCTTAGTTTGATCTAGTGTTTGAATTGGTATGCAGCTTACATCCTCTGGTATTTTGGTTTGCAATCTTTTGTTGTTGATTATTGTTGCTTGTGGTTTTGGAAAATGGTTTATGGATGTTGGGAGCACGTATATTCAAAATTTCACATATTCGAATGCTCATATGGTGTATCGACATTATTTTTTTAATTGCATTTTTGCTATTAGTTCTATCTTTGGATGACCTAATGGATAGATGATGTAATGGTGAATTAATTTTATTTTACGGATATATGTGTGACCTATCTTAGGTCCATGCCGACATGATTTAGTGTGTTGAGCATTTGAATTGTTTTTTGGAAAGATTTTGTGAAAGCTTGAAGTTGAAAGTTGGTATCTTTGATGAATAAGGGTTTTATCTAATTAGGCCAACCTAATTGATGCTTGCAAATGGATCAAGTATATATGTTGACAGTTTTTCAAGATTGAGATGAAGTAGTAGTGATGGTAATATTTGAATGTGAAGAAGTGTGAATATGATGAAGTGTGTTAAGTCATTTTACTAAGCTTCATAGGAATTGAATCAACACTTGTTAGGTGTACATTATTAGTTCATTTTCTGGTTGTAAGCCATTTGGTCATTGTAATTTTGTAGGCAATGAGTCTCTCTTTTTGGACAGTGAGTCCTGGTAGTGATCCACCCCTTTTTGTAATATCTTATAACCGGTTATACTATATTGTGAGCTAACACTCACCATGGTTTTTCCCATTTTGGGTTTTCCAAGTAAAAATTTTGGTGTTCATGTGTTGTGTGACTTCATGTTCTGTTAATGCTTTTATTTATCTTTACTATTATATGCATTGGAGTAATTGGATGGTATTTGTTCAGTAATTTTAAGAAGATACTGATTCACCCCCCCCTCTCAGTATCTTGGATATTCAACAATTGGTATCAGATCTTGGTTCCTCTGAAGAAGCCTAACAGCTTGAGGAAGATCCTGAAGATGGAACAAATGAATGATAAAGAAGAGATTTGGGCTGCACTTGAAGATCTTGACAAAGTTGAAAGTGAAAATAGAGATTTGAAAGAAAATCTTGAAGATGCAAATGAATGTGTCCAGAAATTAAAATAACAATTGTAGACATTCAAAGAAAGACATAGGGAACTAAGTGAGCAGTTGAAGCGGGCTAATGAAGAGATTATTAGTTTGAAGGTGAAAGTAGAGGAAAAAAGAAGAATTGAAGAATGTCTGAATAAAATGGTGCAAATCAAGTCAGATGAATGCACTAAGCTTGAACAAGAAGTGGTGAATCTAAAAGTAGATTTGGAAAAAGTGAAACTCTGTGAGAATAATTTAAAATCTAGCTCAGACAAGCTTGATGAGTTGATTTTAGAGTGGAAACCAAGTAAAGACAGGTGGCATGGGAATGGAAGGAAGTGAAAACTCTAACGATAATCAGAAGACTTAGAATAAAGGAAAGCAAGAAGGAAATTCAAGGAACTTTTCTAGAAGACCGCCTGTGAGACAGCCTAATGTACAAAGGTATCCATCCTTCAATGGTACTTGCTTTTCATGTAAAAAATTTGGTCACAGGGCAACAGAGTGTAGGAGTAGGATAAATTAGTTTCTCGGTTCCTTCTTTGGTCTTTGTTTTGCATGCAAGCGAATTGGACATAGAGCTAGTGAATGCAAAACTCAGATGGTGAACTGGTATAATGGAGGAACAATGAATCAATCCTTTAATGGTTAATACTATACATGCAAAAAATTTGGACACAAAGTTAACCAGTGCAGGTCAAGGATCAATGGAGGACAATCTAATCAGAAAAATGTTATCTACTACAATTGCAACAAACCAGGACATATCTCAAGAGTTTGTAGAAGTACAAAGGGTAAGCAGACTGATCTGGTAGAAAAGAATGAACTAGTGAAGAAAATGGATAAGAATGAGGTTAAGCAAGAAATAAATAAAATTTGGAGGAAGAAAGAAGAGCCTAAGATGATTGATGCATCTATTCCCTCATCTAGTGCAAACAATTCCTTTGGGAATTAGACCTTGCAAGGTCTAAGGGGGGGCTTTAACATAAAATTGCTTGAACCCCCTGATGTTTGGTGTGTCAGCCTTTGGCATGAGGATATGTTGTAAGAAATGGTTAGTTAGAGGTAATGCAAGTGGAACCAGAAGAAAATGTGAAGGCATGATTATTTGCAAAGAAAATTAGAGTTTCTCTGAGCGAAAAAGAATAGTTAGTAGCTTTTTGAAATCTATCGTATTTAATGCAAATTAGGGAAAATCATTGTTTTATAAAGTGAATGCATAAGGAATTTTCATCACTTGTACATTTGAAGAAGTTGAAGAGATTATTGGAGTGTTCTTGAGGTGATTTGGAGTTCGAGTTGTGCAAACCCTAGTTCTGGTTTTTTGCGAAGAAAAAGTTATTCTACTTTTCCCTATAGTTGTGGGTTTGTGTGAATCATTTTTTTGAATTGTTTGAGTTCGAAATTGTGAAGAATGGCAAGCCCTATAGTTTTTAAAGCGTCAGAAAGACCTAGACCATCATATAAGAAATATTCTATGAAGGTCTTCAAAGACGACCCTATGGGTGCCTTCTCATCAATCCCTAACGGGGTTATGTCGATCGAGGATACAAGAATGTACATCCAAGTAAAAACAAATTAATTCAATCATAGTAAATTGATAGATATTTGGCACAATGAGATCACTAGAGATAATTTCTTGGTGAAACCCGAATACTTGAACATTTTTTTGAAGAGATTAGATAGATGGAACTACTTCACTAATTTTAGTTTCACAGTTGATGATAGATATGTGAAGCTTGTTCTCAGTAGAATACATGATAAATTCTTGTGGACTGATTGACCTCATTTGATAACTAAGGAGGAAATTAGGGTTGTTACCAGACTCTATGACACCATAACATTACCTGTGTTGAAAGTCATGAAGAATGAAGTAGCAATGGATCTCACCGGTGTTGAATATGACAAGAGAGCTCTTACAACAAATTCTATTACTAATCTAGCTATGAAGTATGTCGCTATAATGATTGGTCATAAAATTTACTTCACCAATAGAGAGAACTTTGTTTTTTCCACAGCTATTTATACTGGTTTCGATATGGCAATCAATGGTGTAGACTATGACTTGTGTGAACTTCTCTGACAATAGTTGCTTGAGAATTTGAGGATGACCAAAGAGAGGAAGTATACGTTTAAATTTGGTTCTTTGATTATGTGTTTGTTATTCTATTTTCTGAAGAGACTTCCTGGAAGGGATGATATGGTATTTTGGGATGCATCCAGACTAGTGTCACATTATATTTTTGATCACTTACATAATTTGGGTGATTTGAAGAACAAAGATAATGCTCTAAGAACATTCTTTGCTATATTCAAGAGCAACATGAATGAGAGAAAGGATTCCAAATAAATTTTTTGAGAAATATAGAAATGATATCATATTTTATGTTTCTTTGGATGAATGCATGATTGAAGTAGTTGAACACTGGACCATATGGATTCAACCATTGGGTTACGATGTTACAGAAGATGAAGTCGAGGATTATGTACAGATGTTGCTAAAAAATTGTATAGGATGCTAATCAACCTAGAATTGTCACTTATGCTGAAAAATCTATGGAGGTTCACTTGAAGCACAAGAAACCAATAATAAGGAAGAATGTGGAAAAAAAGCTTAGACAAGTTGGTTACATTGATGAAGAGATTTCGCTAGGAAGGGCTAAGATAGCAAATGGAGGGAGAATCATCAGGTCTAAGGAGATCCGACAAGATTTCTCCTTCTAAACCCTCTACAACCCTATAGTGAAAGTTGAACCCAGTACTGCTAATAAAGGTAAAAAAATTGGCTTCTTTTGGACCTACTACAAGATCTAGGAAAAGGAAAGAAATTCCTCCAGTAGTTCTTGGAAAAAGAGGAAAGAAAGAAAAAGCTACAAGGGAGAAAAACCTTAGTGTCACTGATGATCAAGATGAAGAGGAGGAGGATCCTGAAGCAAAATTGGTAAGGAAAAGAAGAGGAAGTTTATCCTCTGGTGAAGGTGCTTCTAAGGAAGTTGGTATTGGCTCTAAAAGATTGCATATTGTGTCATCTTCTGATGAAGAGGAAGAATAAGATTTTGGTGTTCACGTTCACACCAAACCAAAGCCGAAGAAATCTAAGATTTCTAAAGAAGCTTCTCTGGACCAGGAAGAATAGAAGGACATTCTGGTAAGTCCTAGCCCCCATTTCAAATTAGAGGCAACTTTCAATTATTTGTTACATTTTGAAAACATGTTGAAGCCTACAATAGAATATTATGATCAAGTTGGAAAAGAGGATAGGAAAACATTAATTTTAGCTACCATTCAATATGTTATCACATTGGATGTTAAGTGGGATGTTGTGAAGAAAATGTGCCTGAGAAAATGTGGGTAGCCTTGATGAAAAGGAGATTAGAGGTTTTTGAATTTGAAGAGAAAGTCAAGAATGATGCATTTGATAAAGTTGGGTCTTCTTTGACCCGAGATGATCTGGAAACCCTGAAAAAGATATGTGTAGATATGTTCTAGATGAAGAAAAGAGTGAATATTTTGATGAAAAGGGATAAAAAGAAGATAAAGAATATAAAGAAGGAAACTGTAGAAGTGATCAGGGATACAACTAATAAATATGGCATGCTTAAATCCAGTGAAGAAGTTTCTATTGAAAATGTTGAGGAAGATATTCCTCCTAGTACATGTGATACAGGTATTTCTGTGGAAATAAATGATGTAGATATCCCTCTGGATATAGGTGTTGAAAATGATCCTCTGAAAATGGAAGCAAAATGAAGGTGAAGTTGAGCCTAAAAACATAATGATGCTCCTCTGAATACTAAAGGTGAAAAGGATAATAAAGATAATTTTGAGGAAGAAAAAGATGAAAGGTGAAAGTGGAAGAGGTAAATAGGAGCAAAAGGGATAAAAGATCGGGATAATCGCGTCGAATCCGCGTCGGTAGAATCAAATCGAGAAACAAAAAGCATCGAAAGGTCAGGGCGAATAAAGGTCTCGAATCAGAGATTCAAACAGTGGTGTTCGAAAACATAAGATTCGAGTCAGTCGGATCAGGCTTTTTCGGATTCAAGGCTATGTGGACTTAGATAAAATTTCTCTTGTTCACAAGATGGTGCTAGGACATGCAATGCATGCATCCAGTAGAAGGGAAATTCTAGAGGCACACTATAAAGGAACATAAATGATTGAAGATGCTCTTAAGGCATTGCAAGAGACAACACCTAGTACATCAATTGATACATCTCTCTCTCCAGTAGAAAATATGAGATTTTTATTGGACTCCTTTAAGGAGTATGCCTTTGGACTTGGAGAGAAGACTAAGCAAGAGGTTGAGGAGAAGCTAGCAGAGAAAATATTTTTGGCATTGCATGAAAAGTGTGCTTTGGCACACACTAATGTTGAGAAAAAATTGGAATTTGTGCAAATATGTGAGACTGAAGCTAATGTTGTCTTTTCTTTTTGTTTGAAGTGGTCGGATGCTACTCAGAGCATTAAAAATTTTATGGACTCCATTGAATCCCAGTTGACTATTGTCTTAGGTACCTACAATGCATCCAAGGATAGAGACAGGTCAACCTGGAATTCCATCTTGGCTCATAGAGATAAATTTTTTATTCTACAGAAGGAAAAGGAAGAAATCATCAAAAAAATTGGTCAATTAGGTGATCTTGTGAGAATGGAGTACACCTCAGTTACCAATTCTCTGGCAAGTACAGAGAAACTTGGAAAGATAAACCTAACTCCTGGTACTTTGAATGAAGCAGAAGAAAGTCTAATGGATTTGGAATCCTTGAATAGGATGTTGATTGCTGCAAAGAAAAGTTGGAAGAATGGTAAATCTGCATGGCAAGGTATTCTTAAGGAGCTTCAAGGCTCGCCATCCTCTGGTTAATGTTTGTTTTTCTTGTTCTCATATTTCCTATTGAGCCACCCTTTCTCCTTGATGTCAAAGGGGGAGTGAAGTGTGATAGAGAAAGAAAATATTGGTGATAGGGGGAGAAGTGTTGTACATAAGAGGTCTTGTAAATTTTTGGCACATGTTTCCATCAATGAAAAAGGGGGAGATTGTTGGAAGAATGAAGAAGAACATCTCATTTTTTTTGTTTTGTGTTGTCATTGATGTCACCATGAAATATGAGTTGCAACTACAAGATTAAGTCTTAGTTTGATCTGGTATTTGAACCGATATGCAGCTTACATCCTCTGGTATTTTGGTCTACAATATTTTGTTGTTGATTATTGTTGCTTGTGGTTTTGGGAAATGGTTTATGGATGTTGGGAGCATGTACATTTAGAATTTCACATATTCAAATGCTCGTATGGTGTATCAGCATTATTCTGTTAATTGCATTTTTTCTATTAGGTCTATTTTTGGCCAGCCTAATGGATAGATGATGTAATGGTGAATTAATTTTATTTTGTGGATATATGTGTGACCTATCTTAGGTCCATGTCAACATGATGTAGCATGTTGAGCGTTTGAATTTATTTTTGGAAATATTTTGTGAAAGCTTGAAGCTGACAATTGGTATCTTTAATGAATAAGGGTTTCATCTAATTAGGCCGACCTAATTGATGCTTGGGGATGGATCGGGTATATATGTTGATAGTTTTTGAAGATTGAGATGAAGTAGTAATGATGGTAATAATGTGAATATGATGAAGTGTGTTAAGTCAGTTTACTGAGCTTCATAGGAACTGAATCAACACTTGTTAGGTGTACATTATCAGTTCATTTTTTGGTTGTAAGCCATTTTGAAATTGTAATTTTGTAGGCAGTGAGGCTCTCTTTTTGGACAATGAGTCTTGGCAGTGAGCCACTCCTTTTTGTAATATCTTATAACCAGTTATACTATATTATGAGCTAACACTCACCGTGGTTTTTCCCATTTTGGGTTTTCCACATAAAAACTTTGGTGTTCACGTGTTGTGTGACTTCATGTTTTGTTAATGCTCTTATTTATCTTTACTATTATATGCATTGGAGTAATTGGATGGTATTTGTTCAGTAAGTTTAAGAAGATACTAATTCACCCCCCCTTTCAGTATCTTGGATATTCAACATATTCCCTGCTCGATTTTTAATGAAGGATGGCCTTGAAAAATGGGAGACATAATTGGAAAAGACGCTTTTATTATTTAAGCAAGAAGTTTTCTATAATGACAGTCTTTTGAAGTGACAGATCTGGTCAATAATCACTAAGGTGATGAACACATGGTGGTATGTCGTATATCTAATTTTTTATAACATCATCCATATTAAATTTCAAACACCTGTGAAATCCTTGACATATGATTTTCCTTCAACTCTTGCCACCAACTTGCATTTCTTGTTGTCATTTTGACAAGGGGAAAGGTTTTTGGTTTACCAATTTTTTGGTTCAAATTTTTCTATAAATAGAGTTTCACCCTGGCCAAAATATTCATTAAGTCTACAAATCTTTTTTGTTCTTTCTTTTTCTTTTAGAGAAAAATGGGTACTCTAATTAGACTTCTGATCTGGAATTTGCAATCTTCTTTTGTCGAAGAGATATCTGATGGTAGAATTAAGCGCCTCTTGCGAAGCAAAGATCACATGTCCATTGTCGCATTCAAGTGGGTATTGGGGAGAGACTATGTCATAGACTTGAACTAGCATCGTTGCAATGCGAACATCATCTCTTTGTTTGTTGCGTCCCTATTAGACCTAGACATTGCAAAGCCATGGATAGTGGCACTTTTTTGAACTATGTTTTCCTTGGTGTACCTGGAAGGACTTGAGGAGATCGTCAATGTGGCCATTCTTTGCATTAGCATCCCCTTTGCAATGGATTTATGCCAACATGTTGATAATGTAGAGGTGGTACCTTGGTTGCCTCTCCTATTGAACTTTCAAACAATGACTCTTTTTCAACAACACCAACAAGTGAGGCCCGCCAACTTCTACCTTCTTTATGTCAACAATATTGAGTCAATTCGTGGTGTGGGGTGGATTACTTCTTTTGAGCAGTTGGTCTTTGATGCAGGAGTATCCAGCGATGTAAGGAAATCTTGCATCACCCAAAAACATTGTTTTCTTTATTTTCTTTAGTTGTTTTGAGTCTCATGATGGCACTTAAGAGGTACAAGACTGACAAGCATCAAAAATAACAAAAAAGGCACTTACTATTTTTAGTAAGTTAGCTTAAATGGGATCATATAGATGTGAAATTTTACCCCAAGGAGTAGAGCAGAAAAACATTTTTGGACATGAAAGAATCACCTCAATACCCTACATGGTTTGGGAGAAATTAAAGTTTCCATCCTGAGAAATTTCTCCAATGCAACTTCAAATTTAGATATAAAACATTAGAGGCCCTGAAACAACTCAAAAGTGGTTGAACTAACCTATGGTAAGTTCACATGTTGTAGAGATTGTTGATATATTTCCAACAATATGTAATAATAGAAAATAAGACACCCAAATCAAAAGTTATGGCCCTGTGAAGTTGGTCGTCGAAAAAGTGAATTTCATAAAAATTTCTTCCTATGCCAGAAATTAAATGGCAGGACCTTTGGCACCAAAACAAAAAGGGGAAATTTACACTTTCTAGAACATTCTAGGGTGGTTATTAGGGAAAATAAAAAGGGCTAAGTGGGGATTGTAGGGGGTGGCCCTAATGGTGCATATTGTGGCTTTGAATAGTAGATTTTATTTTTAGAGTTGATTTTGTTGTAATGAATCAAGCCCATGAGGTTGTAGCATGTAATCTTTGAATTTTTAAATTTCATTTTTTGAAAATAATTGAAAGTGAGTCATTTTTCTATCTCGCATCTTTTGTGTTGGCATCTGTTATTGTTATTTATGTGGGTTTTGGGCGGTGTGGCCCTCATCAAGTGGTATCAAAGTAGGAGTTCCTAAGCCTGCAACAAAGCATCAAATATGAGATAGTTGTAGCAGGACCTATGAGTGTGGGTTGATTTCAAGATGCCTCCAAGACTTTCCCAGTATGGCAGAGGTAGAGGTCAGGGTGGTGGACGAAGAGATCCGCCTAGAGATGAAATTAGATTCCTTAGAAGGAAATTAGAAACCTTGCAACAAGAGGTTTGAAAAAGAGATGTGCAATGAGACAAAGATGAAAGTGAAAATGAAATGGAAGAGGAAGAGCAGGATCCAATGGATCCTAGAGAAATAAGATTGATGCAAGTGATCTCAAGCATTGGGAAGAGACCTAAAATGGAGGTTTCAACTTTTAGTGGAAATCTGAATCCTAAATAATTTGATTGATTGGATTAATGACATGGAGGAATTTTTTGAGTTTGAAGAGATTGAAGATCCTCATAGAGTGAGGTTTGCAAAGATAAAATTGAAAGGTCATGCCAGTATATGGTGGAAAGAGGTCCAGCTAGAAAGAGGAAGACAAGGGAAAGATAAAATTTCTAGATGGGATAGAATGGTGTCAAAATTGAAGAAACAATTTATTCCTGTTGATTACAAATTGGAGTTGCTCAAGAAGATGCAAAGCTTGAGGAAAAGGACAAGGATGGTGAAAGAATACATAGAGGAATTTCACAAGGTCCTGATTTAGACAGGACATTCTAAGGTGAATAAAGAGAAATTTTCTCATTATATTAATGGGTTGAAGCGAAGCATACATCAAGAATAAGCATCAGTAAGAATGACCACCATTGAGGATGCTTATCAGTTTTCTCTAAAGGTTGAAAAACAACTGAACAAGAGGTTTGATAACAAACAATGAGGTGGAGTCCATGGAGGAAAGACTAGTGGATGGTCATATGGAGGTCGAAATGAAGATCAAAATAAGGGTGAAGGCTCCAATAGCAACCAAAGCCAGAAGGGAGATAACACCTACAGTCCTCATGATCATAATAATGGAGACCAAAGAGGAAGAGGAAGATCTGGATAAGGACCAAGAAGAGGAGGCTTTCATGGAACTTGTTTCCAGTCTAGAGGAGAAGGACATAGAGCCTATGAGTGTCCTCAACATCAAGGAAGGACAAATAGAAGACTTGAGGGTAATGCACGAGTTACACATATAGATGAAGATGTTAAGTCTTCACATTCTGATGAAGCAGAAAAAGGAGAGGTTCTTGTTACTAGAAGTGTCTTACTAAATGAGGAGAAGGAACCAACTCAAAAGAAGAATTTATTTCGCACCAGATGTAAGTGTGAAGGTAAAGTTTGTAATGTTATTACTGATGGAGGTAGTATTGATAACCTTGTTTCAGAAGAAATGGTTAGTAAGTTGTGATTGGAGAGAAGAAGGCATTCGAACCCATACCGGATTGTTTGGTTGCAGAAGGACCATAAAGCCTTGGTAAATGAATAATTCTGGTAAAGTTCAAGATTGGAAATTACCATGATGAGGTATTGTGTGACATTATGCCTATGGATGTTTGTCATTTGTTGTTATGCAGATTGTGGTAGTTTGATCAACAAGCAGTACATGATGAGCATTCCAACACCTATTCTTTGAAAAAGGATGGGGTTCGTCATAATTTGAAGCCCTTGAAAGAGACAGAGGAAAAGGTATGCAGTAATGCAAGAATTTGTTTGGTTGATGGAAGAAAATTCCTAGAAGGTATGAGGCATGAGCATATGTGTTTATAGAGGTTTCAGATTTGTTAAATGAGTTTCAAGCTATTATTTATGATAACATACCTGAAGTTTTTCCTCCAGTGAGAAAGATGATTCATCAGATGGACTTGATTCCTAGAGCCAATTTTTCAAATAAGGCAACTCATCGTATGACTCCAGCAGAGAGTGGAGTTGAACAGACAAGTACAAGAGTTGTTGTGGAAGGGATTGATCAGAGAGAGTTTGAGTCCATGTGCAGTACCCACAATACTAGCACCAAAGAAGGATGGGGAATGGTGGATGTGTACAAATTCTAGAGCCATCAACAAGATCACCATCAAGTATAGTTTTCTCTTTCCGAGAATGGATGACATTATGGATTGTTTGAGTGGAGCTGAGTACTTCAAGAAGATGGATTTGAAAAGTAGATATCACCAGATCTAGATTAGAGGAGATGAATGGAAGACAACCTTCAAAACCAAGGAGGTCTTGTATGAGTGGTTAGTCATACATTTTGCGCTAACCAATGCACCGAACACCTTTATGCGGCTTATGAATGAGGTATTGAAAGAATTTTTAGGAAAATTTGTTCTTATTTATTTGGATGATATTTTTATTTTCAGTAAGACATTAGAGGAGCACTTGATACATATCCAAAAAAAATTTGAGAAGCTAAGGAAGGAGAAGTTGTTAATTAATTTGAAGAAATGTAGTTTTGTGAAGAGAGAGTTGGTGTATCTGGGATTTGTTGTCTCAGTAGAGGGTCTTAAAATGGATCCAAAGAAGGTGAAAGCTATCATTGAATGGCCTACCCCAAGGAATGTTATAGAGGTAAGATCATTTCATG
>VDFB02000017.1:559883580-559914994 GCA_007258455.2 Sequoia sempervirens
GAAGATAACACGGATAAAGATAAAGATGAAAATAAAAAGGAAGAAAAGAAAGAAGAAGAAGAAGAAGAAAAAGTGGAAGAAGAAAAGTAGGAAGAAGAAAAGGAAAAGGGAGAGGAAGAAAAGAAAAAGAAGGAATCTTCCTAGAAAAATGAAGAAAGACAAAAGAAAATTGTAAAATCTCTTAAGCATCCCAGAGAATCGTCCTCCAGAAATGATGTTCTAAAAGGCTTGCTATCCAAGCAAATCGAATTCCAGCCAATAACTCCTCAAGAGATTCTACAACTTCCTATAATTGAAGGGTTTGTAGATATGGAGAAAATCTCTTCGGTGCATAAAGTGGTGTTAGGAGATGCATTGTAGGCATCTAGAAGGAAGGGAATTCTTGAAACACATCAGAAAAGGAACAAAACTTATAGAAGATGCTCTTAAGGCATTGCAAGAGGTCACACCTGGTGCATCTATTGATGCATACCTTTCTCCTATTGGAAATTTGAAATTATTGTTAGATTCTTTCAAGGAGTATACCTTCGGGCTTGGAGAAAAGACAAAGCAAGAAGTTGAGGAGAAACTGGCAGAGAAAAGACTACTGGCACTGCATGACAAGTGTGTTCTTGCACACTCAAATACTGAAAAGAATCTGGAAGCCATGAAGATTTGTGAGTCAGAAGCAAATGATGTTCTTGCTTATTGCTTGAGGTGTTTGGATGCCACTTAGAAAATTAAGGTTGTTATGGACTCCATTAAGTCTCAGGTGAATGTTGTCTCTGATACTTACAATATATACAAAGACAAAGATAGATCAACCTAGAACGCCATCATTGCACATAAAGAAAAATTCTTTGTCTTGCAGAAGTAGAAGGAAGAAATTGTCAAAATAATTGATCAGTTGAGTGACATTATAAGAGTGGAATACACTCCAATTGGCAAGGCCCTAATAGGCACAAAAAAAATTGTGAAGATAAATTTGACTCCTGATACTTCAGATGGTGCAAAAGAAACTCTGGTAGAGTTGGAATCCCTGAAAATGATGCTAATTGCTACAAAGGATAGTTGGGAGAATGGTAAATCAGTATGGGAAGGTATTATGAAGGAGCTTCAAGGCTCTCCATCCTCTGATTGATGCATGTTTCTTTGTTTTCTTTGTTTTCATATGTCAATTTCAGTTTTGGGACACCCTTTAATCCTTGATGTTAAAGGGGGAGAGGTTTGAAGAATGGTGAAATGCTGGTGTTAGGGGGAGAATTGTTGTAAATAAGGAGTTTTGTAAATATTATTTTTGGCACATGTTGCCATCAATGACAAAAGGGGAGATTGTTGGAAAAATGAAGAAGAACATCTCATTTTGTTGTTTTTGTGTTGTCATTGATGTCACCATGATATATGCGTTGCAATTGCAAGATCAAGTCTGAATCTGTTCTAATATTCTAGTCTGGTATCTGAATTGGTATAATGCTTACATTCCCTGGTATTTTGGTATTCCTCTGATATTTTGGTCCGCAATTGTTTGCTGGTGATTACTGTTGCTTGCAGTTTTGGGAAATGGTTTATGGATATTGGAAGCACGTGTATTCAAGATATCACGTACTCAGATGCTCGTATGGAGTATCAGTATTACTTTGTTGTGATATTAGGTCTATCCTTGGCCGACCTAATGGATGCATTGTGTAATGATGAATTAATTTTTGCAGACATATGTGCAACCTATCTTAGGTTCATTCTGACATAATGTAGGGTGTTGGGTGTTTGAATTTTCATTTGAGAATATTTTGTGAAGGCTTGAAGCTGACAATTGGTATTTTTGGTAAATAAGAAGTGCATCTAATTAGGTCGACCTAATTGATGCTTGCGAAGAAGATCAGATATGTATATTGGATAGTTTTTGAAGATCGTGTGTGAGATGATTGTGTTGTGAATGTGAATGTGAAGAAGAGTGAATATGATGAAGTGTATGAAGTTAGTTTACTGAGCTTCATTGGAACTGAACTTGCACTCACTAGGTGTAATTTATCAGTTCATTCTGGCTATAAGCCATTTTGTCATTGTATTTCTATAGGTAGTGAGCCTTTGTATTTGGATAGTGAGTCCTAGCAGTGAGCCACCTATTTTGTAATATCTTATAACTAATTATACTATATTGTGAGCTAGCACTCACTGTGGTTTTTCCCATTTTGGGTTTTCCATGTAAAAATCCTGGTGTTCATGTATTATGTGATTTCATGTTTTGTTAATGCTTTTACTTATCTTTGTTTTTGTATGCTTTGGAATAATTGGATGGTATCTGATCAAAAAATTTAAGAAGATACTAATTCACCCCACCTCTCAGTATCTTGGACATTCAATAGGGACCTATGATCAGTTTGCACATTGTAGCTCAGAAGATAGATTAGTTGCAACCAATTTAGTGGTGTGCTCCTGTGGATTTGATAGATGCAAGGACCAAAATAGAGTATGATGCATGGTGGTTGCAACACAGACCAAAACCATTGATAGATATGAATGTGCCTGCTCCTGAGGTCCTCATGGGAGATTGTGGGGAAGATGTTGGGGGAGAGGAGATGATCATGACCAAGGTGGTGGACAAGGGGATGGTGATGATGAGGATGGTGGAGGATGGGGGAATGGTGGGAGAGGAGATAGGGGTAGGGGTGATAGAGGCAGAGGAGACAAAGGCAAAGGAGATAGAGGTGGTCTTCCACCTTGTAGTGATCCGAGCACAATGATTCGAGCAATAGTCAGTGGGGGTACTATCAATTTTGCATGCATGTTTTATTAGGCCAATAGGGAGGTACAATATTATGATAATGTAGTGCCAACATCTGAGAGGGTACCCAATTATCAAGAGAGTTAGAGCCGATCCCACTCACGCTGATCATAGAGTAGTAGAGGGGTATCCCAGTGGAGGAGATCCCTATACTAGTCACCACACCATTTCCATAGGGAGAATTAGAGGAAATCGAGATTAGGGCAGAGAGAGGACATGCCTCCCTCCACTCATTTTCCTTTATGGGATAGGGGTAGCACATGCTAGGCCTATTTTTTGTATATGGACATGTATATTTTTTATCAAGCCTTTGAGCTCCACTTTTTTGATAATATCATGATTTTGTACTATGACACATTATTTTTTGGATATGTGAGATACATCATTTTTGGAGGCAATTACATGATATGTTATATGTATGCATGTTTCTATATGATGGATGCTTATGGATTTAGGATGTTATGTTTCTGCTTATGTATGGATGGATGTATGTGATGTATGTTTTATGCTTATATGTATGCCATGATGTATGAATATTAATTTATGCTTATATGTTTGGATGGATGTATGTATATTTAATGTTTATGATCTATGATGTGACTTATGATGCTTCTATGAGTTATATGTGTGATGAAATTATGTTTTTAGGACATGTTATGCCATATTTGATATGATGCTATATGGATGATGATTCTAACATGTCAATACGAAGAAAATAGTACATGTTTTATCATCATAGAGCATTTTTTTTATGGAACAAGTGGATGTATGTACACCTAAGCATGAATTGCGAAGGTAGATTTTGTTTCCATTTTCTTAAAATATTTTGATATATGGACAAGTGGATAGTGTACAACAAGTTGAGACAAACCTTGGTGACATCTAGTATCCATTTGTTAAATATTGAGACATGTCAAACAAGGATTGTCCTAATTTAGGTTAGCGTCAGTAGAACCTTGTTGGAATATGTGAGGAAATAACCATAGTGCATGTCAATCTTGCTACAAGAGAGTGTTAGTTTCACTTTGGCTTGCATAGGATGTTTTGATTACGGTAGATAGAATCCAAATCACACACAAGGACCTTAATTTCCTAGTAATGTTACCAAGATAACTTAGAAGCATAAATCAACAAAAAGGAAATGCCATAATCTATCAATGTTGCTCTAATCACTTGTGGATATCATCAAGTAGTTTAGGAATATGACATAAGATAAATAAGATAATATAAGACTAGCTATACCAAATGTGTCAACATCTATCCATATCTTTTTGTCTATTGATAAGTGTTTGATATTTTTTAAAAAGATTGTGTTTGTTTTAAGGAGTGAGACATTTTGTGTAAGATGCCTGGTCTGGTTTCAAAAATGAAAAATCCTAGAAGATAAATTATTTTTGATAAGATAGGTAAAATTTTCAAGAAATTGATCAACCTAGTTGAGAACTAGTTTGGGTAGTGTCGTCTGTTGTTTCATGATTTGTTAAGATTGGTTCCATGTAGGATAATCTATTTATTTGTGTCCAACATGTCAGTTTTCAAAAAAGAATAGTTTTATTATGAAATTTAGATTGTGATGATTTTTTTTATTATAATGGACCCTAAGGTGATTGACCTATGCCTCAGGGTCTCATCAATGATGGCCTTGCCTACATGACACACATAGAGACAACATAGTTCAACTGACCAAGACAAGTGACAATTTATTCTAGAAATGTGGACTATGATGAAGGTTTGACTATGACGGACTTTAAAGGACAAACCTATGCCTTGGGGGCTCATTAATGATTCACCTTGCCTATGTACATGCGCATAGGAAATGTAGTTCGATACCATGGATTCACTTTGTTTTTGAATTTTATGATATTTTATGTTTTTTTTTGGATTTTGAAGGATATTTGAATGTTTTGATGTTTTGAATGTTTCAATGTTTTTGTATTTTTGTGATAATGTCCTTAGATACCATGTGTAAGATCCTTTTGAAACCCATAGGTTGAGGATTGCCCCCAGTCTAGAATAGGACTAGTTATTATGAAAGGATGATTATGATAAGTGGTTGACGTTAAATGTTTAATCACTCTCAAGCCATGAGAAGGGGTGAGAAATCTTTTATTATGAAAGAGCATATGATTGGGTTTTTATGGACGTAATCAAATAGAGTAGTGATAGATGGTAGAGCAATAGATGACTATGCATGGTACCTATTTTCTAGGTTTTCACCATGGTACTTATCAAAAGTGCAATCAAAATGGTTTTCAATATAGGACAAATTATTTGTTTTTTTGTGTTTTTAATTTTTTTAATTTTGTGATATCACACAAGACGTTGATATCACACAAGACGTTTGTTTGCCAAGTTTTCATTAAAGTGACCTTTTATTGGAATTTAAATGATGCCGCAATCATGGTGGATGCTCTTTAGGAGACACATGCTAGTGACCAACAGATGGATGTGGATTATATGAAACTACAAATAGGGAATGCGATATGTTGTAGGTAGGAGGAGCTAAAGTATGATTCATAGAATGCATCCGACATAGACCGTCATACTTCTCTTGATGAGGATAATAGAAAAAAATAGATTAGAGTACATCAAGGGGTTGTCGTCAAAGATATGTTGTGTGACAACACCAACTGAGTCGTCAAAGATATGTTATGTGACAATGCCAACTGATTTATTAGGAGATGGTGGATTTATGAATGTAGGAAGATCTTCTAGATTATACCGATTATGGAATAATGATGCAAATAGAAATGTTGGATCAAGGAGTTCATATTTTGAAGGTCATCTTATACATATGCCCCCTATTATTGTGGGATTAAAGGCATAATTAAAGATCAATTTCTTATTTTTTCTTTTTGTTTTACCTGAGTGTTTTTCATTTGATTTTTTTCTAAGGGATTCTTTTGATCTTTCTGCTTTTCTTTGACCTTGCATCTTTTTGCAATAAAGGATTTTTCATTCTTTTCTTTTTACTTGCACACTTATCCCTTTTCGTAGTTAGCACATGTTGATCCAATTTTAGGAAATCGGTGAAATTGTATGAATTTAATGGATTGGAAAATATGAATGATTCTTGTATAGGCTGGGTGATGTCACCAATGCATTCCTTGAGACTATCCTTTTTAGTACTGACAATACCAAAGGAAATCTGCTTGTCGTCAACGAGTTGGAAGGAAAGTTTAGTAGGAGTAACATCTATAAATGCATACTCTAACTTAGGATTCTTAATAGAGAAGGGTGATAGCCCATGTAATGGACTAGAGGGAATATGATCTTGGAATGAAGATGGATGTTCAGGGATATCCTCCATAGGATCATCTTGGAAAAGTGGATTATCATAGATATCTTGAATAAATACAAGATTATCATGGACATCAAATGATTGGGATGTGGATGGTAAGGGTTCGACCTCTAGAAGGTATGCTTGTAATTCATATTCCTCGACTCCAAGTTTTTTAACACTAACTTGGATTGAGAGAGTGGGAGAAGTATGTGATACTGAAGGCTTAGCCACTATAAAGGAAGATGGGATGACAATATTAGTAAGGAATGCTTTGGGAGGCCAGGATTTCTCTAGGAGGGTTGGTGATTCATATAGGGACTTGAGTCCACTAGGATGGTCACTTCAATTCCATTCTATGGGAACTTAATGTATTGGTGTAAAGTAGATGACATGACCTAGATGGAATGGATCCATGGATGTCCAAGGAGAATGTTATATGGGGTCACTAGATCTATGATTTGAAAGATGGTCTCATTTATAGGAGATCCAACCTGTATAGGAAATATGATAGTGCCTATTTATTCTCTTTCAACATCATCATATGTTTTAATTTTTATTCTTGCATTATGATCAATAACATCATCTGAATATCCAATTTTTTAATAAGATTTAAACTATAGATATTTAGCCTTGCTCCCCCATCTGTCAAGACTCATTTGATTCGATATTTTTGAATGAAGGTTTTAATATGGAGTGCATCAATATGGTAAGGGTTTTGCATAGGAATATCCATTTTAGAAAATGTAATGATACACTCAAAATTTTTGCGCTTAACGAGTTTGGATGAGGCCCTTTTTTAGATGGATTGATGTTGTTTACCATGTAATTGTAGGCGACACTAGTGTAATTTTCATTGGATTTTTCACCTAGTCTGGAACTTGAGTATTTTCCCTTCCCATGGGTTTGTAAGGGATCCTTAAAGATGTTATGATATTTGTTAGAGGATTTGAGTTGATCATCAATTCTTATAGTTCCCTATTCAATTAGATCATGTATGATGTTCTTAAGCTTAAAACAATTTGAAGTTTTATGCCCTTTATTTTGATAGTACTCACAAAAGTCATCATTCCACAAGGACGATTTAAAAGGTCCTGGTTCATAGTGTCGAATCTATGTGAGTTGGAGTATGTTTTGTTGTAGCAATTGGTTAGTTCTTGGAGGACCATGTTGTTTAATATTAGACACCATGTTTATTGTTGACTCCTATTTTTAAGGTAGATTATTGTTGTTCGACAAAGATGATTCCTTCATATTGAGCACATGATGAGGTTTATTTAGGACCTTAACATCCACAACACGATCATTTGTCACATTTTTATTTTGTGACCAAAATTTGTTCTCATTTGGTTTAGAATTGTGAGAAGAAGAATCACTATTCTCCTTAAATATTTTTACAAGCCCTTTGGAAATGAGGGATTTTTCTATGGAGATTCCTTTCTCTATAACCTCCTCAAACGTGTTAGAACAATTAATTCATATGTGGAATATTACCTCCTTGTTGAGGTTCTCCACAAAAAATTGGACTGGTTGTTTTCTTGGTATATGGAAAGCACACTTACTAGCTAAGATTCTCCATCTTTGTAGGAATGACGAGAAGGTCTCACCATCTTTCTATTTTTTAACACACAAATGGGTAATGTTGATATATATTGATATGTTGTAGGAAAAATGTGTGATGAACTTATCCATTAGTTTTCTCTAAGTTTGTATACCTAGACGTAAGTGTGCAAACCATTCGAGGGTTTGGCATCCCAAACTTCATGGAAAAAGTATCATGAGGTATTTATGTTCATGAGCCACATCTAAGGAGGTTGTATGTTACTCCTGTATGTGTTCAACAGGGTCTCCCTTTCCCTTATATTTTCCAAATTTAGGAATAATGAAATTTGTGGGAAAAGGGGGCATGTGAATGCTCCTATCGAAAGGATAAGGACAAAGGTCCTCCGCCAAGTAGGTTTCTCTACTCCTTGTTACATGCATGTTGGTCATTTGGTGTTGCAACATCCATAATTATTAAGCCATCAAATCCATGGGCAATGGTGCCGCAAGAACTGTGGTGGGTTGGATGTACTATGTGGAACCTTGTGAGGGGTTCCCGAATGAATAAATGTTGTATTTTGGATTGAATCCATGCATATTTTGATGTTGATGCATGGGTGGAATGTGTTGGAAAAATTGTGATATGTATGTAGGATTTGGGTTGCATTGTGGTGGTGGTGGTTGGGTAAAACTAGCTGTGAATGATGAATCAAGATTGTTTGGTCACTGTGGAGGTAGTTGATTAAACCTAGATGTATATGTAGAACCATGTTTTTTTGGCTCTTGTGGAGATGGGGGTTGATTAAACTCAAAAGTGGATGTAGAACTAAGATTTTTTAGTTGTTGTGGAGGTGGGGGTTGATTAAAGCCAATGATGATGACAAACCAAGGTTGTTTGGTTGTTGTTGCACCATAACATTAGACTTGACTTCTAATTTGTTTTTTGGTTTTCAGATTTCAAAATGTTCAAGACAAGATTTTAAGGCCTTGTGATATGACGCTAAATGATATAATGTTCTACCCTAGGAAAGCTAAAAAATTACTATAAATGCAAGAAGAAGTGTTTGTTTAGAATTTGAATTTCTATGTAAAAATATCAAGTTTATGTAGCCTCTGGAAATAAACTCAATTTTTATCTGTCAACAAATGTAGTAGAGAAATCAACAGATGCAGTGTCATAGATGTCGAATACGGTGTAGTTTGCAACAAATGCATTACATAACTTGTCGATTGCATTGCACACATATGTGTTTATTTTTTTGCTAAGGTAGAGTTTTAACTGATAGAAAAATGCAGTGTTTTAATAGAAGAATGTGTCATAGTCGCTAACAAATGTGTCACATTGTTTCTGCAGTGCAGATACATAGTTGCAACACTAAAGCTAATAGATACGGTGCACAAATTTTTTCAAAAATTTGACCTTTAAGGAACCCTCGTCTTGATTAGTTTTCTGATTTTAGATGTGATTCAGTTTAAGCAAACACATAAAACAATTTTTTGATAAGTTATTAGTTGTGATTTTTGATAGTTTGTGTCAATGAAATGGCCCTAAGCCAATTGTTTGCACTTGGTAATAACAATAATCAAAACATTAACAACTTAATTTAGTAGTAGAATGGGTGTGTAAATTTAAGTAGGCCCACCTCCTATTAAAGGGGTAAATACTTAGAAATATTGGTTAGTGAAACAATTAAGATTTTTTTTCAAAACCTTCTCTATATGAAGGTGGATAGTAGACGTCTAGTGACATAGGTTCATCGACAGATGCCATGGGCACACTTGCTTTTGCTTCCTGAGAGGCTATTGCTAGCAATCCAATAAGATCTATCTCAACCTAAGAAAGTACATGGTGAGTAGCTTTAGGGTACAATACACATCCCTTGCGCCACTTTATAAGATTACACTCGAAGGGAATATAAGGCCTCTACAACAAAGGTTTTTAGTGGGTAGATCTATGTGAACATCGTCAACCTCTTAGACATCTCTTCGAGGTCCAAAAAACTATAGTCCTTTAATAAAATTTTGGAGCATTACATGCATGGATCAAACTAAATTTTTTTCTCTCATCCAATTTCTATAGCATGCCAAAAAATGTAACTTGAGGTTGATCCCTTGGGTTCTCCATGAGGATGTATCCCAAGGCAAGCTTCCTAAAAAAAATTGGAAAGTTTTTATGTTGTAATTTCTCGTCACCTAGGATCATACAAGGTGTATAAGGGGAGAGGATACTTTAAAAAATCACTACTTTCGGTAGATAGACAACACATGTGCAGGTGCACCAAATACAATATACAGTTAGTTTTATGTACACCCAAGTAAATGTGCAATTTGTATGTTAATTTTAAAGCGCCAAGTGAAGTATTGCATGTTCAAGAACATTGCTAATTTTAAATCTAGATTGCAAACTGAGGATTTTATTATTCTTGTTAAGAGCACTATAACCAAATGTTTAAGATTATATTCATTTTAAGCACTAAACCAAATGTTTGAGATCATGTTCATTTTAAGCACTAAAAAGAAATGTTTGAAATAAACCAAGAGATCACTGCAAGCTAGAAATAAAAAGATTAGTAACAAAAAAAACTTACCCTACTAAAAATAAAAAAAAATGACAAAAGTATAAATCAACATTTTTATACCTTATTTTCTGTGACAGTTAGTTACAATGCAGGATTCGATGAATGTGGTGCATGAAGAACTGAATACAATGTAGGACGAGGTAGATGCAGTGGATATAGTGCACAGGGAATCCACTACAGTGCAGGGTTCAATGTTTGCAATAGATTGGTTCAAACTTGCAAGAACACAAAAAAAAATAGTGATAGATATGGCTTGAAAAAGTTTGTATGCGTCACACAAGTAAGCAGATGCGTTGAAAGGAACATCAACTACAATGTAGGACCCATAAAATATGTCATTTTTATGATTGCATCACACTTTCTATAGCTTCAAAAAAACTTAATTTTGTACGAAAAATTATTAATTATGTGAGTTCCACGTTGGGTTCACCAAAATGTAAATCATAAAATCAACTTCCAGTCATATAGATAATAGGAATCAAAGAAAACAACCACAATTTGCAATCCTATACTCAAACATGATCCAATTTAATCAATAGAAAACATGCAACATGGATAAAATCATATTCAAATGAATGATACATTCACCTTTATTGTGTTGTCATGGATTAATTTCATTGCTCTTCTTAGTTTGCTTTTGCTCTCAAAAATTGGTATGATCTTTGGCCTTAAGCTTCAAGTATATATGATGATCGCAATGATGCAAACATTGAAGTTTTGTGGTTGACCATCAATGTGCTATGAAGGCTTGCTTTTATAGAAATGGTTGTTTCATATTAACGATCCAGATATAAAGATGAAAGATGAAGATCAACGGTCAAGGTTTGTTGAGAGGAAATAGATTGAAGAGTTAACTTGCTTGATTGATTTAATCAAGGGAATTGATTGGTCAATCAGTGGAATTTGATTGATTAATCAATGGGATTGATTTGTTAGTCAATATATGAGAGGATAATTAATTAATCATTGGAGGAACGTGCAAGTAAAGATTGAGTAATAAATAAATGTTTATTTATTAATGGATAATGTTGAGATGAAATAGGGGAATTAAAAAATTAATTTAATTATTTAATATAGAAGTGGGAAAGTGGTCAATTAAATAATTAATAATAATAATTTAATTTAAGAAGGGTGTTGAATATTAATTAAACAATTAATGATCTAACTATTTAATTAAAATAGAAGAATTAGTGTAATTAGCGATATAATTAAATAAATAAGGTTTATTTAATTAATTAGGAAGATTAATGATAATTAGGACATAATTAAATAAATACAATTTATTTAATTAGTTAGAAAGGGTGAATTAGAATGAATGAATTAAATAACACAAAGTCAATTAATAGTAGAATATGATTTTTGATGATAATTAAATAATATTGTATTATTTAATAACTAGGGGAAATGGTGAAAATTAGTAAAATGGTGTTACTCATATACTAGGACAATTTTGAGTATCTACATAAATAGTTAAATGTGTTGTGCTCAAATGGTTAAGCCACTAGATTTTCATTATAGAGACAAGTTTGAATTTTCAAAGTGACATCTTAGTGCTATAATGTGTGGTGTAAGTGGTAGTCTTGCATTTGTTCCTTAATAGAAAATACATGAGATTATATTTTTTGTGGTGGACAAGTTGATCCTTGGTGTGTGCCTCAAATCCAAACCTTCATTAGTTAATAATAAAAAAGAATAAGAAAATAAAATAAATGATATAATATAGGAGTAGAAGATGAAGAAGGTACATAAAGTAGGATATTAAAATGGATATAAAAAATAACAATGAAAGAAAGTGAAGAGAACAATAAAGAGGGGGAGAAACAAGAGACAAGGGAAAAAAGGGTTTCAAATACTAAGAATCAAAGAGATGAGAGAGGTGGTAGAGAGAATAAATGAGTGAGAAAAGCATATAAAAGATGATCTGATAGAAAGATCACAATGAAGTACAAAGATTGGGTCTAAGTGAGTTAATAATTTGTTTCTAGGAGAATCTTAGACCCCAAACATAATATTTGTTGAGATTAAGTGGATTTTTGTGGAATCAATTTCTTTAACTTGCTCCTCTAATAAATTTTCTCTTTTACTTTGACTTAAGTAGACTCTAAGTGAATGTGGTGTTTGGTGTTCAAAAAATATGATCCATTTTAAAGCTTACACATTGATGAAAAACTCTAGGCCATGATCCAAAATTTGTTGGGACATATGGGGTTGACATAGGAGCATGAGAAAAAGATAAAAGAAGTAGCCATTATAGCCTATTAGGAAGTACAAATGAATCCCCTTCTCTTCTAGCTTATCACAGTGTAATGGCATAAATTTGCACCTAGGCAAACTTCCCATTAATTTACCTCCATTTTAGCCTTACAAGCTCAATAATGTAAATATCTACTACTTTTATGCTGCTTTGTTCATGTGTCCCTATTGTTTTGTGTTGGTGAGGGAATTTTTTTCGGAGAAACGCACGCATCACACAAACATCCATGTGTTGCATTGTCGTCCTAACAAAGATTCTTGCATCTGGAATATGGAGAAATGTAATGCTTCTTGATTGCTTGTGAGTGTAATGTTTCTTGTTGAGTCTTGATTGACAAAAAATGACTATTTTCCTCCTTTTTGTCCATTTGAACTCAATTATTCCTTATTCTCAAGATCTCTAACTCATTCTAACACTTGGTCATTCTTTCAATATTCTTGCTTCATTCTCACTCTTTCTTGCTACTACTAGCCTCTTGCTTGGCTCCTACAACGTCTTCTTGCTCTAGCACCATTATCAATGTAGGTTCATGAAGCTATATCTCCTTGGCGTTGTGTCATTTATCTTCTTCTTCCCCTCTTAGCTTTGAGTGCTCGCAGAAAGAGAAGGTGATATTGTGCCCATTTGTTTACTTGCTTATTTTCATTATAATTATTGTAGAGTAGCATCCAGGTTGTAATTGATCTCTACTTCATTGTGTCATTTCCATTCTCTTCTTTATCATTTTCTCTATATCATTACATATTTGGTTGTCCATGGAGGTGAGAACACTTCAATGGGGACTTGACTAAGGCAAGTTCCAAAAACAACCCCAACTTTTTTCCTATCACTATGTGTGTAGGTGTTCATTTTCTTGGAGCTATTTGGAGAAAAAGACCATACATAAGTTGGCATTCTTCTTCTTTCTTTTTCAATTCGTTGATATAGTAGTTTTTATAGTATCCTTCTTGTTGTACTTCACATTTCCTATAATTTTTTGTCAAATTGTAAAACTTCAATATTTAGGTCATTAGTAGGCTCTATGAGTTTCTAGTTGTCACTTGACCCTTTGTCCATACAGGACACCAATGCATCCTTGAGACTCCAACGTGTCATGCTAAATTCCAACTCCCGCTCTATCATCCTTTGACATAGAGCTGTCTAGTTCATACTTTGAGACTTGTGTAGTCTACTTAGCTGGTTTCAAAAAACATTTGTCATAGTCTGAAGGGAAATTGAGTTCTACTTGCCCTCCCTTTTCATCCTATCCTTTCTTCGTTAACTTACTATGTAGTTTGAGGTTGTTTATGGAAATTCATTCCCTTAGGCTCTTCCATGACCTGAGAGCCTTGGGGGTGATGAATCCACCTTCTCTACATTTTTTGGTGAACCCGAAGTCAAGTTCTTGTTTTCATTTCTTCATATTGGAAATATTTCTATCATGTCTTGAGTGCGTTATAGATTTGTGTGTTATGAAGCTTTATGAGCTTTACGACTCAGTATAAAGCCTATGGGCATGTGGTTAGAAGGAGTTTGTCACATACAGGGATGGAATCTAAGGTCACCAATCCTACGTTTGAAGAGTTAATTTTAGGGATGTCTACTAGATTTCCCAGCGACTTTGGAGAAGTTGCTACACATGTCCCAAACCCTCCTACTTCTCCTTTCACTTCGTCTATGGAGGAAGATGATGCTCTTGATTTCCTCGAAGAGAAACTTCTTACCTTGGACAAAAGACTCGAGGAGTTTGAGAAGTACCTAGAGAAAGACATAACTCTTGCTAAAGCTACTATGGTTGTTTAACAGATTGAGAGCTATATTGGAAAAATACTAGAGAGGTCTAGAATTTTTCTAGGGCCTTGTTGACATTGTGGACGCTCATGCCCCAACCTACAAATCTAATCCAAGCGTTTCCAGGGAATTTGGCTCCAAGACAGCTCAAAGACAAATAGAAGTCTTGATTCTTAGGGAATTGGTATGAATGACTGAGACTGGCCCTTCTGTTAACACTTCCTCTATACCTCAATCGACCTCCATTGTTAAAGTAAGCAAGATACCATT
The DNA here is from genome assembly GCA_007258455.2 of Sequoia sempervirens. Classification (NCBI taxonomy): domain Eukaryota; kingdom Viridiplantae; phylum Streptophyta; class Pinopsida; order Cupressales; family Cupressaceae; genus Sequoia; species Sequoia sempervirens. The sequence goes on from VDFB02000017.1 coordinate 559,898,037, forward strand.
TGGTTTCAGTTTTTCCACTCCTAATGCACCTGGTGGTAATCCTAGAGCCCATACTAGTTCCAGTGGTGGGGTCTATGTTGGTATGGGGGATGGTGGCTCTAGTGGTTCTGGTGGTGGTTCCATTGGTCCTATCTCATTTTATGACCCTGTCTTGAACACTTTATTACAAAATATGGAACATATGCAAAATCAGTTGGTAAATATTTCCACCTCTTCTTCTCAACCTATGTTTCAACCCTTCTTTCATTACAATCCTTTGTCCATCGCTATTTTGAACACTCGTATCCCTCAAGGGATGAATATTCTAAAATTTGAAAAGTATGGTCTCCATGGAGACCCTCAGATGCACATCTCAGCATATAATTCTATGTGCATTGACTTCTTCCACCATGATTTTTTGATGGAAAATATTTTTCCATGATCCCTTAAGGATGTCACCCTTGAGTGGTATTGTAATCTATCAGATAATTTTGTCTTTTCATTTGATCAGTTGGGGAATTAGTTCCTGAGGTAGTTCCAAGCTAACATTAGATCGATGATGGATTTCTCCAATATTGTCTGATGCAAGCAAGGGGACCATGGAAAGGTAACTGAATTCATCACTCATTATCAAGCATTTTTTTCACAAATCTCTTATCCTTTACTAGAATCTGATATTCAGAAGGTATTCATCGATAACTTACAAAAATAGTGGCAAGAGAAGCTTACCCTAATGAAGTATCCTTCCTTTGCACACCTATGTGCAACACTGCATGTGAAAACCAACAAATGATCACTTAGTTCAAGAGTTTATCCTAATGCTCCTGTCTCGATAATTGGTCAATCGTGTTAGTTTCTGCAAGGACAAGGCTATTGCGAAGGCAGTCTCAACATCTAAAGACAGAGGCCTAGGATGCAATAGAAAGTTTACAAAATTATCTGAATCTTATATTATTGTTCTTAAAAAATTATTGAAAGATAAAATTCTGAAATTGCTAGAACCCTCTCTATTCGAGTCATATCCTAAGTGGTATAATGTGCAACAATTCTGTCAATTACACCAACTGCATGGAAATGACATCAAGCAATGCATGCGCCTGCATCATGAGATTCAAGATCACATCAATTATGGGACTATCCATTTCAATGGGAAGAAATAAAATTCTAATAAATCTGTAGCCAAGGCTAAGAATGAGTTACAAATTTATATTGATCCATTCCCTTTTCACTCTGCAAATTTAGTCACACAATATTCTACATATTTTGAGCTAGTCCCATCTGAGTACGTGAAGATGTTCTCATTCACATGTATCCCTCCTATTGAGAATGCGAGTGTAATGCCTAATATAACTTTCACCTCACATGATTAGCCACTAAATAAGGAGTCTTCCCCACCATACATTCCTACCCAAATTAATGGAAACATTGTAACTAGCATCTTGGTTGATTTGATAAGTTGGGTAAATGCAACAATGAAGGAAAATTTGTTCATAAATAGTGTACATAAGGAGAGATATGAAGAGTCACAAATCACTCTCTATACTCATGATGGACTCTCTATTGCCCTTATGGGTACTATTTCCTTATCAGTCTTTCTAGGACCCAGGGTTGTTGATGTGTCATTTGTTGTGATCCTAGATTATGACCTATTTAGAGTTAGGCTAGGAATTCCATGGCTAGCCTTTGTGAATTGCATTACATCTATAATCCATAAGTGCCTAAAGTTCCCCCATGAAGGCATTGTGCATGTGGTGCATGACATTGGTTGTAAACCACTAGTCACATGGGGGATTCTCTTTGGATCACTTCTAGAACGCCTCGGTCAAACCTCTCCCTCTGAGGGGAGATTTGTTATATAAATCTTATGTTAAATATAAGATCGGGGGCTCAATGCCGAGCTATCCAGTCTCTCCCTATGTTGTTTCTGTAAAGGCCTCTTTGATAACACAACAACAAGCTATTTCTTCAGTCGCGTCAAAAGGGAAGGGGAAGCTTGCTCACACTCTAGAGCCTTCTCCTTCTACATCTTTCTCCACTTGATTTTGCTTCTCATCCTATAGTGGCATCCTTGGTTTTCATTCTTGTGCCTCACATGGGAAGGGTGATGGTTCCCACATGGCGGAAGGAAAAGTGTTGGGATTTTCAGTTACTTGTCTTCCCCACAATTCCCTGACCCATTGTCTATGGAAAGGGGAAGCGCTCCCATGGAGTTGTTCCTACATCTCGACCTCTATGGCCTCCAACTATTATTCCACCATTCCCTAAGGCAATGAACTAGAAGGGGCTTTTCATTGAGATTCCCATGTCTATCTCTCCTCCTATTGTTGTTTTTTCTCTTGTGCCTTCTCCTCCTACTCAAGAGACCATCCTTCCACTGAAAATGGTTGTGGAGGATGCTCTTGTAGTTGAGAAATAACCCCTAGCTTCTTCTCAAGCCGCATCCTCCAATGCTTGCCAACTAACCGGCTTGCACGTGAACACAAGCACAGGCTCTAGGCTCTAGGTGCAAAGCACATCACCTCATAGAAGACAGATGGGGAGCCAATTGTGTCTATTTTTGTGTCTTCTTCTATTGTTCCACTTTCTTCTTTTGTTCCTGATTTAGTTCCCATTGCTTCTACCTTCCTTTTGGCTCCTCTGGTGGGTCTTGATTATGCTCACCCTAAAAGGGTGCACATCTTCATCCCTCCCTTTTTGGAGCCTCCTCTTCTAGTGTCCATCACAGAAATCCCTCCTTTCTTGCAACCCATTGACATGCCTCAAATAAAGGTGGTGTCTTATGTAGTTACCTCTAGTTTCTTCTCCACTTCTTCTTCTTTTGTGGGATTCAACATCCTTCACTGAAGCATAAGTTGGAGGATGACCTCACCATGGGTGGAGGTTGGAAGAAGGGTTCACCTTCTTTAGAAGCTAGTTCTATCTTGGATTACGTTGTCCTTGTGACAAAGGAAACCCTTGCATCCCAAAATTTTATCATTACCCCTTTTGATGAGGTTGGAAATGACTCTTGGGTGCCTTGCCCTACCCCTACCCAGTGGAAACAAGGCACTCCTAGAAAGTGCATGTTCAATTCAACAGATGATATCTTGGATTTTTTTGTCAATTTTCACAAAGTTGATGAATTTTACTTCACAATATATCGACTAAGAAGACCTTGAGGGGCCTTCTTCCTTGGCTCTTATTGTAGGAGATTTGTAGAGTACTTCCCTTGCTATCCTACCCTCGCAGACCCATCCACCCTCCCATTACAATGATCTAGATTGGGAGCAAGATGACTTGTTGGTTGATGAGGACTAGGGTGGTTCCTCTTCTTTATTTGTAGATTAGGTGTGTTTGTGTTCCCCCATGATTTTATTTTTTTGTTTGTGATCCTACCTAGAGGACCCTTGCTATCATTTTAGGTACGTGGATATAGGCACAAAAAAAATGTTGTGCACTTCTTCTATTTGTATCATCATTCTTCTATGTGTTGTAACATTGCTTTTCAATATTGGGGATGATGCAAAGTGTTGGGGGAATTTAGGCCTTCTTTCATGTTAAACCAATTTTTATTTTAAATTGTCTTCATGTGTTCTTCATTTTTTCAGAACTTTGGGGATTGATGACCATTTGTACATATAACATATTATATCTATGAAAAATTTTGAACCTAAATTCTCAGACCTCCCTCTCTTGATTTCTTCATCTTTTCTTGTATGCTTCTTGATTGTTGTGGCTCTTATGTGTTTTCCCTCACGTGTGTGGCAACATACCACAAATAAATCTCGCCATGTATCTTGTGCCACAACATCTCTACCTCTCCTTTCTCTCCTTAGGATGTCATGTGCTCCTCTACATAGCACACACCATCCTAAGGGGGGATACCATGATTTTCTAATATTCAATAAGGTGAATTATTTTAGAAGGATTCCTTGGTGTCAATTTTTTTTTAAAAGAATTCCTTAACAAAAGAATCGCTTATTGAAAAAACTCATTTTCCAAAATGTTGCATTCTCTCAAAAAGGGCTCCTTGATGAAATTTTATTTCAAAAAGGATTTTGTATTGAAAGAGTATGAAAATTTTCCTTTAAAAAAAAGGAGCACTTTTTCTAAAATGAAAGAGTCTACAAACTTTCCTTTGAAAAAGGGGAATTCTTTCCATTGGATTCCTTGATAAAATATCTTTCAAAAGGATTCCTCGATGAAAAAATCACTTGGGAAAAATGGTGTCTTTCAAATGGCGTGTTCCTTCAAAAGGACCCCTTGGTATCTTGATGTCTAGAAGGGTTTCCTGCCAATGGAACCCCCTTTGAAATTTTTCTTCTCAAAAGAATTCTTTGGTATCTTGCAATGTGTCTCTTTTATTTGATATTTTATGTTGCATGTCTTAGTGTCAAACATCTTATATCTTTGTGTATAGCTTGGGGGAAACCTGACTAGATCCACCTTTTCTATGATTGTTCTGCATCACATTTTGCAACAACCACATGCCTATCTATCTGATCAATGTGTGTCTTGTGTCTATCTGATCAGACTGTGTGTTATCATTCCAACTTGTGTCTTATGGATAAATGTCTTATGATTATCTATTTTTCCTAACATGTTTGTTTATAGCCTAACATTTTTGTGGTGAGATCTCAAATAGCTTTACAGGATCGATGACCCATGTCATCTTCGCATCTTGGTGGAGTGATATCTTTCATGTCAAGGTACACTAGATCAAAGATCTACTTCCTTGATTTTATCAGCATATTCTCTTCAACCTCTTTCTACTTTAGCTCATATATTCACTAACATGTTTGCTCGTTAAAGTGGGGGAAAAATGTAATGGCATAGATTTTCACTTAGACAAATTTCTTATTAATGTACCTTCATTTGAGCCTTACAAGTCCAATAATGTAAATACCCATCGCTTTTATCCTAATTTTCCTGTGTGTCCCTATTGTTTTGTGTCAGTGAGGAATTTTTTTTTAGGGAGGCACACATGCCACACGGATGTTTTCTTGCTGCACTACCGTCCTAACAAAGGTTCATTTGGAATCTGTAGAAATGTTACGCTTCTTGATTGCCTGTGAGTGTAACATTCCTTGCTGAGTCTTAACTGATGAGAAATGACTATTTGCATCCCTTTTGTCCATTTGAACTCAATTATTCATTATTATCAAGCTCTCTAACTCATTCTAACACTTCTTGATCATTCTTGCAACATTCTTGCTTCATCCTCACTCTTTCTTGCTACTACTAGCTTCTTGCTTGGCTCCTACAACATCTTCTTGGTCCAATACCATTATCATTGCAGGTTCATGAAGCTCTATCTCCTTGGCATGGTGTCATCTATCTTCTTCTTCCCCTCTTAGCCTTGAGTACTCGCAAAAAAGGGAAGGTGATATTGTGTCCATTTGTTTACTTTCTTATTTGCATTATCATTCTTGTAGAGTAGAATACAGGTTGTCATTGATATCTACTTCATTGTGTCATTTCCATTCTCTTCTTTATTGATTTCTCTATATCATTACATATTTGGCTGTCCATGGAGGTGGGAACACCAAAATGAGGATTGAATAAGGAAAGTTCCAAACACGGCCCCGACATTTTTCTTGTCACTATGTGTGTAGGTGTTGTTCATTTTCTTGGAGCTAGCTAGAGAATTGGAGCATACTTAAATTGGTATTCTTCTTCTTTCTTTGTCAATTCACTGTTATAGTAGCTTTTCTAGTATGTTTTTTGTACTTCACATTTCCTTTACTCTTTTATCAAACTGTAAAACTTCAATATTCAGTTCATCAGTAGACTCTGTGAGTTTCTAGTTTTCACCTAAACCTTTTTCTATACAGGATGCCAACATGTCCTCAAGACTCCAACATTGCATGCAAAAGTATGACTCTTACATTGCCATCTTTTGACAAAGCACTGCTTGGTTCATATTCTGATAGCTGTGTAGTCTGCTCACCCAGTTCTAAAAAAAATATATCATAATCTTAATGGAAACAAAGTTCTATTTGCCCTCCCTTTTCAGCATGTCCTTTCTTTTGTAACTTATTAGGTAGTCTAAGGTAATTTAGGGCATTTTGTTTCCTTAGGCTCTTCTGTGACTTGAGAGTCTTGGGGGTGAAAAATCCTCCTTCTCTACATACACAAATGTAGAAGATGCATGGGGAAATTGGTTGTCTGCACATTCAAGGGGACTACTATGATACTTTTCCTATCCTATAAGTTAATTGGTTAGAATAACTAAGGCATGGAAGGAATTATATAATCTAAGAGAAATAATTGAATATCACATCAACACAATCTGACATGCAATAAGTCCCAACATACACATAAATGACAAATCTACTTGCCTTAAGAGATCAATATAGGTCAAATCAATAACACAAGCCACCGCCATTGATGAGATAGGTGAATATGAGGATGTAGTGAACCTACATTGGAGAAATTGGAGAATTCCCTTAAGACTTATCAAACATATGTATGGGATTGGAAGAAAAAAGGGTGTCTATGTGAATCATAAAAGTTTCTATAAAAGTACCTAAATCAAAGATTTTCCTTCATGATGTAGTCATGGAAAAAAATGTTCAATTAAGAACTATCCAACCTTGAATTCTAACAAAAATAATTCATAAACTCATATAAGAGAATGGAGACACAAGAAATATATGAAGCAATTATTTATTGATTCATAGGTTGAACTACAGATCAACAATATTTGTCGCAAGGGCTTACAATAAGAATAAAACCTTAGTTTGAAGTTATAATGAAAATACAAGCACAAATTGTGTATGTCTTCTCAAATACAATCATCTAAGCTTATATTCAATCTTTTGCTTTCTTTCAATGATAGTTCTAAATTTTTCTTCTCTTCACCCCCTTGTAATGTAGAATGAATAATATTCTATAGAAAACAAGACTAAAATGTCTTAGAACTGATTATAATTGTGGTGTGTTACACATGTGATAAGGATCATGAATCAAATATTATATGATATCCCCTTTGATCTACTTAAGAAGAAATGTAGAGTGTTTTGTATTTGATGAAAACTGCAAGATGCATGCTTTATAATTAAATATGGTATTAACCATGAACCTCTTTGAGACCAAAAATGTCTTACATGTCATCTCAAGTTGGTACAATATTTAAATTTGTGGCAATCAATTCGGATAGGTCTTTTTAGGTGAATTAGATAGTTATATTGCATTTGGTTATGATAAAACACAAGTGATACGATGACATTGTAGAATACACCTTCATGAACCTTTGATATCAATTTGGAAGCTTGGTGATCAAAATGTGTTACTTCACATTAGGAATATTGACTAGAAATATAAGTTTTAAAATTGATGGCTATGTTAAGAATAAGCTTTGTGATAAATATATAATGATTGTGACATTAAAGGAATCTACAAAATACACTAAACATGAAAGAAAATACGTTTGGCTGATGCAAGTTTACTCATACACCTTGGATGCTCTTGCATTAGACACCTCAAATAATAAAAAAGTGAGTCACTTGGTTTGGGTTGAGCTTGTTAGCTAAAAGAAAACCAAAATGGCTCACCTAATTTATGAATATTTTTTTGAGTTCTCAATATGTTGCTTTCCATGTCACCCAAATATGTACATTCTTTCTAATCCTTATACTCTATCAAATTTTGTTGCCCAAGATTTTTGTAACCTCTTTAGCTTGTTGTCATGGTATCTTCTTTCTTTAATTCATTTTTGCACTTTATTTTTCCATTTCTCTTTCTTGATACTCATACCAATGTGAAATGTTATACCAAAACCTTTAGTCACTTCAACTTCATATGCATTGCCGAAATTAAACTTATTTATGATCCTACGAGATCCAAATTACTTCATCTATAACTTATTGGTTGCACCCTATGAAAATCTCTTATTACATAGATATAAAATCATTTCATCTAAAAATTCATATTCTTTATGTCTTCTCTTCATATTGACCTTATCCTTGTACTTGACATTAATTTTCTCTGATTATTTGCTTATGTAATGCAATTTCTTCATACATTTTGCAAATTCCTCTAACTCATCACTCGTTTTCCCTTCATTGCTAATATCTCTCAACTTTTATACATTTTTTGGATTGTAACCATAGACTATCTCAATTGGTATTCTCTAGGTACTTCTATTTACTAATTGTTATGTGTAAACTATGCTTGTGCTAATGCCATATCTTAATTACTTATTTTTTCTACCACTAAACACTTCAAGAATTTGTATTGTTTATTGCTAAGCACTGCAAAAAGATACATAAACATTTATTTACCACTTCAATTTATCTATTGGTTTGTGAGTGATGCACTAAACTAAATTTCAACCGTCATCATTTTCTTCCACAATTATGTAATGTTCCCTACTTGGAGTATGCTTGAATTTTCCTTAAGAGAAAATTACATAACATAAAACTGTTTTACAAATGATATTCCATAGTAAATTATATAATAAATATTGAACTTAAGAATAAATGAAATATTAACATTAATGAACAACAACTTAAACTTGAATCTAATCTATATACTTCTTTCCAATAACCAATCATGGTAGGGATGGGTGAGAAACACATGATAGGGCACCAAAAGAGGAACATCCAACCAAGAAAATTCCTTTCATATTAGGGGCATCCAACCAAGAAAATCCCTTTAAGAACATCCAACCAAGATAATTCCTTTAGGAACATCCAACCAAGACAATTCCTTTCATCTTAGGGACATCCACCCAAGACAATCCCTTTGGGAACATCCAACTAAGACGATTCCCATATCGCCCTTTAATGTGTGTCCTTGCCATCCTTACACATGGTTGCTTAAAAGAAAAGGTAAATTATTATAATATAATTTTTTTTACTATTTTTCCTTATTTACCCATTTAGACATAACATATCTTCCTTATTGCAAATTAGTCATTATTAAAGTGACTATACATATATTTGCATGCATATCAAATAATATATATTAAATGCATATATACTTAAGTGCATACCGATCATTGAATGTATCTATAGTTGCTACTTTTCTAAATGTTGATTTATTTCTGGATGATTCGATGATACCTCTCCTTTGAAGTGTGTCTCCTTTCATATCCCCTCGATGGGGGAAAATGTATGGCTTTTACATTGTATCTTTTCCTTGATAAGGGACACATCCCTTTATGGGTTTATTTCTTCCTCTTCCAAGCCAATCGATGCATCATGGTATTATTTGATAAGACATGTCCCTTGAAGAATTGTTGTTGCCAAGGAGTTGTCATTTAAATTTGTTTAAAGATAATTAGTGTTGTTCTCTTAGTCACCATCGTTTCCCTTTATCATAATCCTTTCCTTTCAAACCATTAATCATTGCTACTTATATCATGATCATTGGTATGTTATAATTAACTCATTTCCTTCCAATAATTAAGTTAAAATCATTGGTTATGTATCACTTATTTAATTCTCTCCATTTTTAAAATTGAAACTCCACATATATTTATCATTGCCCTAGTATATGTTCACTACTAAGAATCAATAATCTTTCTTGGGCAACTTCCTCAATCTAAGCATGTATGATTGATCAAGAAGAATATAATAGATTTAAATGTAATTTATGTTGTATCATGGCGGGAGCATGATAGTCCACCCTTCTCTAGATTGATTTCCATCAAGCAATCCAATCTAGGATGCTCCAAAAGTTACCCATATCCCAAATCAACCTTGTAGATTTGTATTGCTCCTTCTTAGATTTTTTTGTGATACTTTGATATATTTAGGAATAGAAAATTTTGTAGCTAGTTATGTCTGACTTAATATTGCAATGATGTCCTTGGTGAGTAGTTTTTTGATTTGATTAAATTAGATCATATTTGAGTATTGAATTGCAAAATGTGGTTGTTTGCTTTGATTGCTTTGATATTATGATGTCAAATTATGTCGTGTGCTAATATTCAACTACAATTCTAATTTGATTATATCCAAAGAAACCATCCAACTATGATAGCATCTTGTATCCCATCGTAAGATCCACAATCATGTCTATGTTGGGTAAAGGTAAATTGTCCTTGAGAAAATCCTTATTCAAATCCCTAAATTCAGTGCAAATTCAGAAGCACCATGTTGGCTTGGTGAGTGGTACCAAATTTAAAATCCATTCTACATAATCAATGGGTATTATGAACCCAACATCCAATAGTTTCTTCAGCTCCAATTTGACTATAAGGTGATTTTCAGGTGCATATTCCTCAACTTTTGCTTAAAGGGTTTAGCATTAGGAAGAAGAGGTAAGTGATGGAGGACTAGTTTGTGGTCTAGCCTAGGAATGTTTGCATAGGACCATGTGAAGTTGATTTACCTTTAAGAGAAAAAGTTAGTGAAATTTGGCCTCTCTGCATTTGTCAGGAATGCTACAAAGTGTATGATTTTAGGATCCTTAGGTGTATTGATGTTTTCCTTTTGTGATTTATTGACCTAATTTGAAGATTTCTCTTGATTTGTGGGGAATAGGTCCAACCTTCCATCCTTAGATGCCCCAAAGAGGTTTTCACCCTCAGATACGTCCTTTTTCTTATCTTTTGTTATGTCTATAAGCACCTTTCGATTTTCACCTATAGACTTTCTTTTCTTTATTTTTCCATTTTGCGAGTGGAAGGTGGGACTGAATCCCCATAGTATGCAACAATTTCAAGGTCAATGGTGAATTCATCCTTGTGATCCCCACTCAGTATACAATCTCTAAGTCCCATGAACTCAACAATTGCTTCATCATTTTTGAAGAGGTCCAAGCTTGGTGGACGTTATTGGTCCCAATTGATTAATTAGGGGTGGAGTAATGAAATTTTATCATTAGTATCATCAAAGCTAAATAATGAGGTCGATAGGGTAAAGATGGATGAATCATTAGGGTCCTAAAAGGTATCAATCCAAGTTTGACCATCAGTTTTGTCAGTAGGGGATTCAGGTTCGACACTAATCCTAGATGTATTATCAACTTCAGATGCGTTAACTAATTTCTTTTGAAATACATTAGTACTAGGAGATTTCACCTTTAGCGGTTGATATCCAGTAAAGAAGCTTATGCGCAAATGATACTATTGGCTGACAATGGAACATGACTCCTACCACTTCAAGAATAAATGTAGATGATCTCAAATCCATGGTGATCTAGTACATGCATCAGTACATAGAATTCATTTGGTTACATCACCTTGTCCTTTCTCTCAATGGGGATGTGGTCTCATCGAAAATATCCACCCTACATTTGTGAATGACAATAAATTCATAATTACTACAATTGAGTATTTTACTAAATGGATTGAAGCCATGTCGATGACATTTATCCGATAAACAAATATCAAAATTTATACTAAACTAGGATGTTTGTCCATAGTCATAGATGATGGGTGTCCCTTCAAAAACTAGGATGTTTGGGAATTATGTGAAAAATAACACATCCAACATCACTTTGACACTCCAGATTATCCCTAGGGTAATGGTCAAGCAGAGGTGTCAAACAAAACCATTGTAAAAATCTTGAAAAAGATTGTTAATGACGTTGGTTGAGATTGGCACATGCAACTAAATCCAACATCATGGGATTACTGTATGAGAATTCATACTCCTACTGGTGCTACAACTTATTCCATTTTCTTCAATTCTAAAGCTATCCTACCAATTGAGGTCGAGATCCCATCCCTGAGAGTTTCCATGTAGTAGTTCATCGATTATGAAGACTACCACATTTCTAGGTTACACGAGCTAGAACTGTTGGATGAAAGAAGATAAACTAAATTGGTTTACTTGTAGGTATATAAAAATCACCATAGACATAGTTACAACAAGAGATTCAAGGTTCAAAACTTTGAAATTGGTGATCTAGTCTTAAAAGAGAACCCTAAGAACCAATAGGAAAGAGAAAAATTAGGCAAGTTTGAGCCTAACCGGCTGGGTCCTTATATCATCATCGTAGCATATGGATCCAATGCCTATCAATTGGCTACTCCTAAGGGTGATCTATTACTTGATCCAATCAACAAAATGCACAGGTACTATACATGATCTTTGGAGACCCCTTAAAAATAAAAATAAAAAAAGTGGAAAAATAGAAAAGAAAAGAGAAAGAGAAATAATCTGTCCTATAGTGAAAACCATTTTGGTGGTGATTTGGATAAAAAAATTGGGAAATAGGTGCCATGTGTAATCAGCTACCACTCTACCATCTATCACTACTCTATCTGAATCCACCCATAATAAATCGAGCATATTCTCTTTCATAATAAAAGCTTTCTCACCCCTTCTCATGGCTTGAGATTGATTAAAATTTAGTGTCAAACTTTCTTATCATATTCACCCTTTCATAAAAGCTAGTCTTGTTCTAGACTGGGAGCAATCCTTTACCTATGTGGTGCAGGATCACCATTAAAGATGTTTTGTCCATTTAAGATTTTAAGATCTAGACTTTAGAATTTAGGAGTCTTTGTAGTAGAATAAGGTCTATGAGACCATGTGATGATGTAAAGAGTCATATTTGTGGGTTTATAGGTGTCAAGTTGGCTGAGGTCTTAAAAAAATGCAAAAAATGTTGAAAATTGCAAAATTGTGAAAAGTGCAAAATTTGAAATGTTGTAATAAGACAAGATTAGAAGGCCAATGGTCAAGTCCTTTTGAAAGTTAGTTGTGGAAGTTTTAGGGGATTATTTTGGAGGGAAAAGTCTTTAAAAATCCTTGAGAAACTTGAAATATGGTTGTGGAAGTCATTTGGAAGATTGAAGATTGAATAAGAAGGTTGATTTTCTCTATTTTTCTGTATTCTGTGTTGTAATAGCAATTTGTACAATCCATACTGTACCTTTCTAGTTCAAAATTGTGGTGTTTCCTATAGTGTATTGTTCCTTCTTGTATTTGAATCAAACTAGAAGGATTTATTTTGAATTTGATGCATTTAAACTCCATTCTTTTCAACCCGACCTGAAATAGGGCATATTGTGTTTGAGGTTCCTACAGTGTATTAAAACCCATTCCACCTCCTGTGAAGGATGTATCTCAATGGAATGGGTGTGTACTAATTTTTTTTGGTGTGTATGAAGGTTGGTGAATGCAGGGGAGGTCTGGAAGTGAGTTGGGTGAGAAGCCCTATGGTGAAGTTTTGAGTTTTCCTTCCAAAAGGAGAGGTTTTAGAATATGAAACTAAGTTTTTGTATTGGGAAGCATAGTTTTATGATGGATTGAGTATGTGTAGGAAATTTAAGACTTGTTTGAACAATTTTTAGGTTCTAGAGTGTTTAGGAAGTGCGAGATCCATTAAACCCTAGGGTTTCTAGGCCTAGGAAGAGGGTTTTAAGGATTGGCTATTGGGTGGTTGAATTTTTGAAGTTTGATTGAGGAACCTGAGGTTTTGAGACATTTTAATTTCTGCCCCAAAGTTCCAGGAAATTTGAAAAAGTTTAGAGAGTGGTCTCTTTCGAAAAGTGGGCTATTTTGAGCCCTAAAAGGCGTTAAAAGCCTATTTTGAAGGATTTGTTACAAAGGAGTCTTAGGTGAATCACTGATATGTTGTTGACTATCAAAATGGGTTTTTGAAAGTGGTTGAGTTTTGGGAGTGGTTGAGAAGAGTTACCCGATTGAGTTGATTCCTAGTGCTCCAAGGGAAAAGGGTGAATTTGAAGAGAAGGTGAGATTTTGATGAACTTGTGATTTGGAATTTGTGATTACTAATTGGAATTGTGTTTAGTAAAGTTGTAGGAACTCCCCTATTGCATCACTATGGGTTTCAAAAGAATCTTACACATGGTATCTAAGGAAGTTATCATAAAAATACACAAAAAACCAAAACATTCAAATATCCTTTGAAAAATCTAAAAACAATGTCAATCCATGTTATCAAACTATGTTTCCTTTGAATGTGTACATAGGAAAGGAAAATAATCGATGATCCCCTGAGGCATAGGTCAGTCCTTTAGAGTCCTTCATCATCAAATCCTCACCATAATTGATATTCTAGAATAAACTATCACTTATCAAGGTTAGTTGAACTACATTGTCTCTGCGTATGCCACATAGGCAAGGAAATCATTAATGAGCTCTTGAGACATAGATCAATCCCCTTAGGGTCCATCACATTAAATTTTTCATCATGATATAAAACTATTCTTTATTAAAAATTGACATTTTGGACAAAAAAAAATAGATCATCTTATAACAAAACTGAGCTTCACAAATCATGAAACAAATGGACAAAACTCCCAAACTAGTCCTTAACTAGGCTGATCAATTGTCTACAAATGTTACCTATCTTATCAAAAAACATTTTTCTTCAAGGATTTTTCATTATCGAAACTAGACCACGCGTCTTACATGAAATGTCTCCTTAAAACATACACTATCTTTTGAAAAAATATTAAACACTTATTAGTGGACAAAAAGATCTAAATAGTGGTTGACTCATTTCTTCTAGTTAAGTCTTATCTTATTTGATTTCTCTTATGTCATATTCCTAAGCTACTCAATGATATCCATAAGTGATGATGGGAGCAATGATGGATCATGACCTTTTTCCCTTTGATTTTTTTTGTGGTTTGTCTTGGTAACATGACTGGGGAAACTAAGGTCCTTGTGCATGATTAGAATTCTATCTAGCATAATAAAAAAATCCTATGCAAGTCAAAGGTTAGCTAATGCTTTCTTGCAATAGGGTTAACATGCTCTATGGTTATTTCCTCACATATTCCAACAAGGTTCTATTGTCATTAATTTGAATCAATGCACTCCTTGTTTGACGTGTCTTAAATATTTAACAAATGGATACTAATGTCAGTAGGTTTTGTCTCAATTTGGTGTACACTATCCACTTGTCCATATATCATAATCAAGTTAGGAAAATAGAAATAAAAGTTTCCTTCACAATTCATTCTTAGGTGTGTGTGGATAGTTTTTTCTTTAAGTATTTTTATTTATTTTACTTTGATCTTGGCCCTAAGGCCTATGCATCTCTTTCGGCCCCAAGGACCTTTTCTGTTTCAATTCATATTTATTTCTTTCCACTTGACATGTTGACATGTGTTTTTGAAAGCTGTGAGAGGATTTAAGTGAAAAGGTGCATGATGGTGACAAATAGTGCTTGTGCTACCTTTTCAGGCTTTGATTTCTCTTCGAGTTTGACGATATACATGTGTCACCCTTGTGGGTGTTTTCCTCCAGACTATTCTTCTATTTTTGAAGAATGCATGCCTACTTGCCACATATCCCATATTTTGTCGGGGAGTTATCTTCATTGTCGAGGTTGGGCTTTTACAAATATTTTCAGGAGGTAGCATTTTTGTTCCTTCGCCACTCCTAGAGTCGACCTCTTTTGACATTACCATTATGGCTAGCGTTAGTTTAGATCAGATAGAGGCAAACATTCAAGGCCGTATCTTCCTTTTAATAGGGAGACCTACATGAATTTTTCTAAAGATTTAGATTATCAAGTTGTCACCACCCATTGCCATTATGAAAGTAGCTCAATTTTTATTAATTAGATCATATCCATTTTTTTGTCAGATTTGAGGTTGTTTGGTGATGACACCTATTAGGGTTTTCAACTTTGGCAGTAGAGAGATCTTGGTGCCTACGTGCTCCCCTTTTCTTATAAAAGGGAGTCTTTCCTAAAAGGAGATAATTCATGGGTATATAGATCAATCAATAGTTAGATAGATAATCAGTAGCAGTAGAATAGGAGTAGAATATTTCTTGCAAAACTTTAAATCGCTCTTTTTTAATTGATATCAATACAATTATTCAGTTATTTGATCTTAGCATATTATTTAGCAATATATCAAGGATAAAGTTTTATTAGATTGTTCCTATGTAGATTTTGTTTTACGCTTTTTTTTCTCAGTCATCTATATTGAATGCTCTGTGTTCTAGTTAGTTTTGTGTAGGTATTGATCATTAATTCTCAATTGTTTAGCTTCTATGATCTCTAAACTTTAACTTTCAGGAAATTGAACCATGTTTTAGTACTTTTTCAATCTATTATTAAAGTTTCTAGTTTTTTCATATTATGCTATTAAGTGTCCATAGCTTTGTAAGAATCTAAAATATCTTGTTCGAATCTAGGTTTCCTTTTTCTGCTTGAACCTTAATGGGTGCTTCCCATGGGGGATTTGAATGTCTACTCTATGCCTACATTGGCCTTAGTTGTTCATTCTCCTTCCAACAATGAAGGGTATGTGGCATTTTTTGTTCACTTTATCACAAAAATGGAGTTGTTAAGGAGCTTTGAAATGTTGTAAAACATTTGGCGCATCACCACCTTTAGTTTCCATTTATGCATTTCATTCTCCCTTTTCCCATAGCGAAAGGAGAGCCAACTTCTTTAGCCACCCTGGAGGTTATTCAATGAGGTGCAAGTAGGTCCCCCACTCACTGAATTTACCATAAGGTTGTTTGGGAGAAGTGAAAGCTTTAAAGATTAACTATTCTTTTTCTAGCACATTTGTTAGGACCAAGTTCTTTCATAGTGTCTGATACTTAGCCTTGAGGAGGCATTTTTTGAATCAGAATAATAGCAGAAACTGAAAAACTCATGCCTAGAGTCCAGACCATGGCATCTTCTAGAGATAATTTTTAGTATCCTTAGTTACCCTCTTTGGCCCTTAGGAGAAGATGAATCATAGGTTTTGTATCACCTATCAGAAGCAATAGAGTTAGGAGTGCTAGCTTGGAGTCTAGAGCCTTATCTACCCCTCTAGGTGGGTGAACCTTTCAAATTAGAATACCTATTTACCTAGTTCATAGGAGTTTGTTTCTAGTTGCTCCCTAAGGAGCTCCTACTCCTAGAAATTTTGTAACCTAGGATAGTGGTAGTCGCTAGTTCCACCTACACCTCTAGATGTGTGGCCCTCCATACCTGAAGATTCCCTCAAAGTAATTCCAAAGTTCATTATGGAGTATTTCAAAACACCTTCTGAGCACCTCCAGGACATAGTAGAGGTTTGTAGGGTTCATGACATCATAGAGAAAAATGTCACCCTT
>VDFB02000017.1:559915094-560099952 GCA_007258455.2 Sequoia sempervirens
CATCACTTTTCAAAGAAAGGAGACCACTTGTCCTGACTACAATAATTGATCACAATCAAGAGAGCTTCGTAGGGGGCCATGACTAACTTCAAAACTAGGTTCCATAAAACTTGCCAAAGGATTCCCATGATATCCGGACCTCCAATATCCATGGCTTTCATGTTCTATTTGAAGGATTTCAACTCGAATATCACAGTCATGGTACAATCACTCAAAGGTGATACTCTACCCAACACATGATCTAGCTGTGCAAGTGGAGAATAATTTAATAGACACAAGGAAGCTTCCACCATGACTGTCGATACCAATGTTCACAAAAATATCTAGCAGAACGCAAGAGAAGGTAACTCCCAACACCTTTGCTTCACTCCCTAGCACATCAATTGCACCACCACCTTCAATGTATGTGTACACAAATGCACAACCAAGCACGTTGGGCTCTTCTTCGTTGGTCATGAATTTCGATGACATGAAGAATCTAATGAGGAATTTCACAAAATGAGCTCGTCGTAATTCAACGTGAGTAGGTAGTGCCTCCAAAGTTCCTCACACAAAATTATCAATGAGGGAGGCCACCTTTCCAGTATAACACATACTAAGGAGTTTCGAGAGGGGGTAATTAGCCGTAGGTGTTATGATAGATGGTCTTGGTGACCACCCCATTGCAGATGGTGAAAAACAACACAAGCAAGGACTTTATTCTAGGACAAAACAATCTGGTAGAAGATACAAATGACTGGTGTTTTCCATGCAACGATGCTCATATGTCCCAAAAAATTTCGTGGGGAAATCTTTAGCAGGAGGTGGAAGAAAAAAGAAGTCAAGGAATTCCGTTGGATATCGAAAGTTCCCAATCCCTCAAGATTGATAATTTTAGATTTAGAGATCAGATACAGGGAATGTCCTTAGAGCAAGAATTAGATATCTCCCCCAACCAAGCACTCCTTTCTTGGATCGAGGGAGAAGAGTCAGTGTTCACAAGTTAATTCCCCATTATCCGCAGGTACATTTGGACTATAATACTAGATCAAAGAGAAGGTTCACGAGAGAATACGTGCCACATGTACTATCAACACCACCTGCCTGGAAACTACAATGAACTCAACTACAAGCACCAAAAACATAGCCAAAAGCCACAAATAAGGTTCCTAGTCCACCTGTGGTAGACCAAACCTTTTCTAAGGGAAAAGAAGCAACCCCGTTCAAACCAAAGGTCTCGCCAATCAGAATGCTTAATATGGTAGATCAATTAAAGAAGGCTCCCACTAATGTATCCCTGTAGGACGTCCTATCCATTCTGGAGAAAAATATTTTTCTCTAGGATGCATTGAATAGAGAGGAACAAACTCCACCAGATCCAAATCCATCGCACAATCAAGATAAGGGAAAAAAACCCACATTAGACTTGCAATCCTTGGGGGCTGCAACATATGTGAATATAGTGGACAAAACAAATGTGAAAGAAGTAAGCCAAAGACCATTCCCTTCTTCCTGTCTCTTATCATAGGGGATAAATTACTGCACAATAATATGATAAATTCAAGGGTTAGCACTATAGTCATGCCCAAGCTAGTGACCGATGCTCTAAACTTGAAATATGAGCCCCTTGATAAGGGAATTATGCAGTTAGATAGAAAGAAGGTCCCAACCATTGGTTACATTAAAGACCTCTCTTTGACCTTTTTTTCTTGTCCAAGCCAAATCGTTACCCAAGAAGTGGTTATAATTGACATTCCCCCTATCTTCTGAATGTGCCTATCAAGGTATTTCACAATAAAGCTTGATGGATACTTGGCACTTGATTGGCTCACTTAATATTACAAACCAAGCACAAAGAAAAGATGAAGATCCTGTTTGAGCCTATGCATCCTAAACACATTACAGAGGATGCAGTACTGAGTTTCAAAGTGGTGCATACCTCTATTTTCAAGAAGGAGATGTATTGCATGGAGATGTTGGAAAAAGAAGAGGCCACAAGTGATCGGACCCCTGAAGAAGAGGTCCTACTCAATGAATTTATTGATTTTGAACCTTTCGAGAATTTCCACGCTACTATTCTAGGAACTTATGTAATCTTTGATGAGGACTAGGGCCTCCCAAAATTGATCAAAGAGAAGGAGAAACCAAGCAAATTAGGTGACAACAACTTATGGACATTGCATTTTGACAGCACCAAGTCTAAGGCTAGATCTGGAGCCAACATATGTCTTGTATCTACAACTGAGTTAGAGACCCTTAAAGCTTTCCACTTTCAGTTCCCATGTTCGAACAATGATGAAAAATAGGAAGGACTAGTTTATGGTTTGACTTTGGAGAAGTAGATGGGTGTAAAAAGCATACAAGTGTTCAGACATTCCGAGTTGGTTGTATGCTAGATCCGGGGATAGGTGGCCACAAAGAATGTGAGAATGCGGTCCTACCGACATAAAGTATGGGACCTAATCAAAAGGTTTGAGGCTTTTAATATCTAGGTCATCCTAAGATCTCAAAATTCTACTGCAGAGAGAATGGCTTCAGTTGGCTTGCAATTTGAGCCAGCCCCAAAGTCAACCAAAAGCCAACATGTGGTATGCATCATCATTTGACCAGCCATCTTGAATAATGATCAAAATTGGCAAGTCTTTGAAGATGATGCCCAAATTGCTACTTTCTTACGATAGTTAGGGGAGTTTTTTGATTAGCTACGACCCAGATTTGAAGAGGTCGGTGAGGGACAATTGATCCAAATCAAAAGAAATGAGCTCCCTCGAGGTCTAATCACCCTCGAGAACCTTTTTGACTATGAATATGTGAGAAAAATTAAACAGAGATTCATGATCGATAAGGAGGACTATGAAGACCTCAACGTCGGAGGTGGCAGGAAGCTAAAGGTTAGGAGGAACGTGTCGTAGAATGATAAAGAGAAGTTGATATCCTTGTGCACTAAGTATAATGGGGTCATGGCCTAGACCTAAGACGACCTCAAAGGATATGATCCTAGCATAATCTAGCATACTATTGACTTGGTTAAGGGGTCCAAACCCATCTGACAGAAGCAAAGGCCAGTCAACCCAAAGGTGAAAGCCCTAATGGCGTAAGATCTTACAAATTTGATCAAATCAAAGATTATATACCCAATTAAGCACTCCACTTGAGTGTCCAATCCGATCCTGGTCCAAACAAATAATGGCGACATTCAGATCTACGTGGACTTTCAGGATTTGAACAAAGCCTCATTAAAAGATCACCACCCTTTTCCCTCAATGGAGCAGATCTTACAAACCGTAGCAGGATCATAAATGTTCTCATTGATTGATGGCTTTTCAGGCTACAACCAAGTCTACGTAAAGGAGGAGGCTAAAAAAATGACGTTCACCACCAAGTGGGGGATGTTCACATATGCAAAAATTCCCTTCAGCCTCTTTGATGTGGGTGCCACTTTTCAACTTGCAATAGACATTGCATTAAAGGGTTTGATCAATAAGATCATCTTGATATATCTATTTCACCTAACAATATTTTTGAAATCCAGGGGTGATCATTTTGATCACCTAGAAATGATTTTCCAAAAGTGTCAATAGTTTGATATTTCTCTAAATCCAAAGAAATGTGTATTCAAAGTACCGCAAGGAAAATTTCTTGGCTTTGTGGTATCCAAGGAAGGGATAGCCATAGATCCCAAAAGGGTGAAGGCTATAACAAAATTACTGCTACTTGTTAATAAAAAAGATTACAATATTTCTTGGGGAAGATTAACTTCACCAGCCAATTCATTTCAAATTTCGTAGGAATTGCGAAACATATCATGCTAATGTTAAAAAAAGACTTAGCATTCAAATGGACTTAGGAAGGAAAAATTTCCTTTAAAAAGACCAAGGTAGCCATCTCCACAACTTTGGTGTTATCCAACCTAAACTTTTCAAAAGACTTCCTACTATATGTTTACAACGACAACACAACATAGCCTCTATTCTCACACATAATGATGAGGAGGGAGGTGAGGAACACTCCATCACTTTCCACTCAAGGACCCTAAAGGGGTATGCAACTAGGTAAAAATTTGTAGAAAAGTAGGTTTTTTCCATTATCAAAAGCCTCAAAAAGTTCCAACCAAGAAATCACTGAGAAAAGGGAAAACTGGATCACAAAAGGAGAAATCATTGAGAAAATGGAAAACTAGATCACTAAAATATTAGAGTATGATGTTGAAATCCGATCGAAAAATTTGGTGAGAGGAAGAGGCTTATGTGAATATCTCACTCAAGAGATCGACCCCAAGGTAGAAGAGGAGGCCGTCTAGGTCTATACAAATCAATTTGAGGTGAATGATTCTTGGGTGGCTGGTCGGACAAGATTCATGTAGAATAGATAATACCCACTTGATGTCCCAACACAAAAGAGAAGATACTACATGCTTCAAGGCACTAGATACATGCTTATCAAAGGAATTCTATTTAAAAGAAATTACAAAGGAGTTCTACTCCACTATATGGATAAGGTATAGGTAGAAATAATCTTGAACAAATTCCATAGTAGTTCGGAAGGTGTGCATTTCTCCACTAGGACCACTGCCTTAAAAATCATGCGAGCAAGGTACTACTGGTCCACGTTATTCTTCGAGAATTGCAACCTAGTAAGGAAGTGCACTCAGTGCCAATTTTTCATTGGCAAAAAAAAGAACTCTGCTATACCCCTAAGCTTGATCATGATTGAGGAGCCCTTCACACAGTGGGGATTGAATTTCATTGGGATGATCAATCAAATATATAGCTCGAGTCTCAAATGGATCTTAATAGCCATTGATTATTTCACTAGGTGGATGGAGGCATTCCTTCTAAAATATGCCATGAAATTCAAGATTTTTAACTTTCTAGAAGAGATGGTGGCAAGGTTTGTGTCCCTGAAGACCATCATTTCAGATAATGCATGAGCCTTTGTGGGGTTTAGGATGTCTGACTTCGCTCTCAAGCACGTGGTCTACCTAAGACTTCATCAAACTATTTCCCACAAGGGAATGGGCTAGAAAAATCCACCAACAAGAACCTAATTAGGTTGATTAAATGCATCAGATTAGAGCATAAAAAATAATAACATAGGCATATGCGAGCATCCTTATGGGTAGACCACATTACTCCTAAGAAAATCCTAAAGGCCTCTCCCTACGAGTTGGTATACGGGAAGGAAGTAGTCTTACCCATTTCGATGGAGAAACCAACATTACAGTTACTAAAGTCTTTAGAGGTCAAACAAAATAGTGGGATGGAAGTAAGGTTTGATGAGCTACTAAACTTTGAAAAAAAAGAGAAAAAGCATTTAACACCATGATAAAGTGCCACCAGGTAGTTAAATGATGGTTTGACAAGAAGGCCTCTGACCTAGGTTTCAGGGAGGGGAGACTTGTGCTAAAGTTTGACAAGTGGGCTACAAAACCAGGCCAACACGCTAAATTCGATTCCCTATGGAAGGAACCTTTTGAATTTCTAAATGCAATGCCAAAAATACGTATGAGCTTGAAGACTTAGACAAAAAATTCTAGGAATACCACTGAATGGTATTCACTTAAAATTATTCAATTGAAAGTTCATAGATCTAAGAAATTACTTTATGTACCATATGTAATTTTTTTTGTAAAAACATTTTTTTTTCGAATAAGATAAGAGCTAAAACAAAGAAAAGCTATATTGTATTCATTATGCCGAAGGATTACATATAGTCGGGGCATGAAGGCCTATATTTTATTGGAGCTCATGGGCTCAAAGGGGGAAAGTACAAATTTCTTCTTCTCAGAAGTGGACAAAAGCGACGCTCATCATTATATCCAAAATATTGGAGGTGGTGGTAGAAGGCAACAAGAATTTATAATCTCCAGTTCACATAAAGCAAAAAATAGTTTCTTGAGACAACACGGTGGCATAATCTTCATTGCGCAAGCCCACAACAACCTTCCTAGATGTCAATCATCAACATTCATGACCATTCCACCCAGGTTAAAGACTGATGAGGGCCACACTTCCCAAACCTACAAAAATAACAATAAAATATACCAACATAGAAGATGCGAGACGAAAAAATAACTCACTTTCAATTATTTTCATAAAATGAAATTTATAGATTCAAAGCTTACATGGTACAGCCTCATGGGCTTGATTCATTACAACAAAATCAACTCTAAAAAAAAAAATCTACTGTGAAGGCCACAATTTGCACTATTAGGGCCACCTCCTACAATCCACACTTAGCCTTTTTTTATTTTCCCCAAGAACTACCCTAGAATGTTCTAGAAAGTGCAAATTTTCCTTTTTTGTTTTGGCGACAAAGGTCCCACCATTTGATTTCTAGCCTAGGAAGAAATTTTTGTGAAATTCACTTTTTAGATGACCAACTTTGTGGGGCCATACCTTTTGATCCAGGTGTTTGATTTGTTATTATTGCATATCATTGGAAAGAACTCAATGATTTCTACAACACATCAACCCACCATAGGTCGACTCAACCACTTTTTGAGCTATTTTGGGGCCTCTAATGTTTTATATCTAAATTTTAAGCTGCATTGGAGAAATTTCTCGGCACAAAAACTTTCATTTCTCCCAAATCGTGCAAGGTATTGAGGTGATTCTTTTGCGATCACTAGTCTGATCTTTGGGGTAAATTTTCACATCCATACGAGCCCATTTAGGCTGACTTACTAAAAATAGTAAGTGCTTGTTTTTCACTATTTTTGATGCCTGTTAGTCTTATACCCCTTAAGTGCCATCATGGGACTAAAAACAACTAAAGAAAATAAAGAAAACAATTTTTTTGGGTGATGCAAGATTGTCTTACACTGTTGGATGCTCCTGCATCAGACACCTAGGGTAATTTGAAAAGTGACCTTGCCACTTCTTAGGAGTTAGAGGGAAACCAAGACAATTAACCTCAACCTCAAATAACCATGATGAATCTTTAGTAGGCCTTCCTCTCCATTTCACCAAGTACTCTGCATATTTCTTGTTTCTTGTGCTTCTACCCACATGGTTATCCAGGATTTCTTCTATCTCTTCTCTAAAGTAGGTGTTGGAAATTTCCATTGTTCTTTTAGCGGACCCTCCTCTATATCGCCTTCATGATACTCTATCAAATCAGTAATGTTGAGCACATGAGAAATTTTTATTCCACTAGGTAACTCTACCTCATAAGCATTTCCTAAATCATGCTTCTTTAGGATTTTTCATGGTCCAAACTTCTTCATCTTTAACTTGTATGTACCAACTGGAAACCTTTCCTTTCACAAATTAACCATGATTTCATCTCCTACTTGGAACTACTTATACCTCCTTTTCTGATCTTCTTGAGCCTTATATTGTGAGTTCATCTTATTGATATGTTTTTTCACCTCTTCATGCAAATTCTTTAGGTACTCAGCAAAATCTTCAGCCTCAACACTACTCTTATCCCCCTTATCCATATTTCTTAGTTCAAAAGCAGTTCTTGGACTACTCCCATATACAATCTAGAATGGTGATTTACCAGTGCTTCTATTTACATAATTGTTGTAAGAAAATTATGCCTGTGGTATAATCAAACCCATCCCTTGGGATTATCTCCAACTATGCATCTTAGTAGGTTGCCCAAACTCCTATTCACCACCTCTATTTGTCCATCAGTTTATGGATGGTGTGTAGAACTGAACTTCAAATCTATCTTCAACTTCTTCCATAAAGTCTTCTAGAAATAACCAAAAAATTTGGTATCTCTTTCTAAAACTATACTGTTTGGTAGACCATGTAGTCTCACCACCTCTCTGAAAAACAACTCTGCAACATGAACATCATTGGTCTTATGACATGGAATGAAATGTGCCATATTTGAAAATTTTTCCACCACCACAAATATGGAATCATGCCCTCTGTATGTCCTTGGAAAGCCAAGAAAAAAATACATGCTAATATCCTCCCATGGACTCTCAAGTACAGGTAATGGTTGATACAATCTAGTATTTTAATTTGTTCCTTTTGCCATTTGAAATACTCTACAACTTTGTACATAATTCTTCACATCTTGTTGTAACTGTAGCCAATAATAATTCTCACTAACAAGAGAAATGGTCTTATCTTGACCAAAATGTCTAGCCAACCTTCCACTATGCTTCTCTTTGATTAGATTCTCTCTCATAGAACTCCTTGGAATGCACAATTGGCTTCCTCTAAACAACATCCCATCTTGGATTAAGAAATCCAAACATGTCATCCTATCTAATGTAACAGGTTCCAAACAAGCTTTCCAAGCTTCTACAAAGTCTGGATCTTCAGGATACAAATTCTTGAGTTCATTAAACCCAACAACCTCTATATTCATTTCTATCAACAAATTTTTCCTTCTACTCAAGGCATCTGCAACTCTGTTTGACCTTCCACTATGCTTAAAAAAAAAGTATAACTATGCAAAAAATCAACCCATTTTAAGTGCCTTTGATTCAACTTTCCTTGACTATTGAGATACTACAAAGCCTGGTGATCATTATATAAAAAAAATTCTTTTGGCAACAAATAGTGCCTCCATTTCTTCAAAGCCTAAACTATAGCATAAAAATATTGATCATAGACAAAATATTTCTTCTTGGCATCATTCAAATTCTCACTAAAATAGGAAACATGCTTAACTTCTTGAATCAAAACAACTCCTATGGCAGTGCCACTAGCATCACAATCTACCTAAAAGACCTTATTGAAATCTGGAAGTGCCAAAATAGGTTGCTCTATAACTTTCTTCTTCAACATATCAAAATTTTTGGCTGCTCCTGTGGTCCACTTAAACTCTTTTCTATCCCCTCTCATCGCTTCAGTTAGAGGTGCACAAATACTATTGAAATTCTTAATAAACTTTATATAAAAACTTGCAAGACCATGAAATGATCTTACCTCTATAACATTCCTTGGGGTAGGCCATTCAATGATAGCTTTCACCTTCTTTGGATCCATTTTAAGACCCTCTACTGAGACAACAAATCCCAGATACACCAACTCTCTCTTCACAAAACTACATTTCTTCAAATTAATTAACAACTTCTCCTTCCTTAGCTTCTCAAATTTTTTTTGGATATGTATCAAGTGCTCCTCTAATGTCTTACTGAAAATAAAAATATCATCCAAATAAATAAGAACAAATTTTCCTAAAAATTCTTTCAATACCTCATTCATAAGCCGCATAAAGGTGTTCGGTGCATTGGTTAGCGCAAAATGTATGACTAACCACTCATACAAGACCTCCTTGGTTTTGAAGGTTGTCTTCCATTCATCTCCTCTAATCTAGATCTGGTGATATCTACTTTTCAAATCCATCTTCTTGAAGTACTCAGCTCCACTCAAACAATCCATAATGTCATCCATTCTCGGAAAGAGAAAACTATACTTGATGGTGATCTTGTTGATGGCTCTAGAATTTGTACACATCCACCATTCCCCATCCTTCTTTGGTGCTAGTATTGTGGGTACTGCACATGGACTCAAACTCTCTCTGATCAATCCCTTCCACAACAACTCTTGTACTTGTCTGTTCAACTCCACTCTCTGCTGGAGTCATACGATGAGTTGCCTTATTTGAAAAATTGGCTCTAGGAATCAAGTCCATCTGATGAATCATCTTTCTCACTGGAGGAAAAACTTCAGGTATGTTATCATAAATAATAGCTTGAAACTCATTTAACAAATCTGAAACCTCTATAAACACATATGCTCATGCCTCATACCTTCTAGGAATTTTCTTCCATCAACCAAACAAATTCTTGCATTACTGCATACCTTTTCCTCTGTCTCTTTCAAGGGCTTCAAATTATGACGAACCCCATCCTTTTTCAAAGAATAGGTGTTGGAATGCTCATCATGTACTGCTTGTTGATCAAACTACCACAATCTGCATAACAACAAATGACAAACATCCATAGGCATAATGTCACACAATACCTCATCATGGTAATTTCCAATCTTGAACTTTACCAGAATTATTCATTTACCAAGGCTTTATGGTCCTTCTGCAACCAAACAATCCGGTATGGGTTCGAATGCCTTCTTCTCTCCAATCACAACTTACTAACCATTTCTTCTGAAACAAGGTTATCAATACTACCTCCATCAGTAATAACATTACAAACTTTACCTTCACACTTACATCTGGTGCGAAATAAATTCTTCTTTTGAGTTGGTTCCTTCTCCTCATTTAGTAAGACACTTCTAGTAACAAGAACCTCTCCTTTTTCTGCTTCATCAGAATGTGAAGACTTAACATCTTCATCTATATGTGTAACTCGTGCATTACCCTCAAGTCTTCTATTTGTCCTTCCTTGATGTTGAGGACACTCATAGGCTCTATGTCCTTCTCCTCTAGACTGGAAACAAGTTCCATGAAAGCCTCCTCTTCTTGGTCCTTATCCAGATCTTCCTCTTCCTCTTTGGTCTCCATTATTATGATCATGAGGACTGTAGGTGTTATCTCCCTTCTGGCTTTGGTTGCTATTGGAGCCTTCACCCTTATTTTGATCTTCATTTCGACCTCCATATGACCATCCACTAGTCTTTCCTCCATGGACTCCACCTCATTGTTTGTTATCAAACCTCTTGTTCAGTTGTTTTTCAACCTTTAGAGAAAACTGATAAGCATCCTCAATGGTGGTCATTCTTACTGATGCTTATTCTTGATGTATGCTTCGCTTCAACCCATTAATATAATGAGAAAATTTCTCTTTATTCACCTTAGAATGTCCTGTCTAAATCAGGACCTTGTGAAATTCCTCTATGTATTCTTTCACCATCCTTGTCCTTTTCCTCAAGCTTTGCATCTTCTTGAGCAACTCCAATTTGTAATCAACAGGAATAAATTGTTTCTTCAATTTTGACACCATTCTATCCCATCTAGAAATTTTATCTTTCCCTTGTCTTCCTCTTTCTAGCTGGACCTCTTTCCACCATATACTGGCATGACCTTTCAATTTTATCTTTGCAAACCTCACTCTATGAGGATCTTCAATCTCTTCAAACTCAAAAAATTCCTCCATGTCATTAATCCAATCAATCAAATTATTTAGGATTCAGATTTCCACTAAAAGTTGAAACCTCCATTTTAGGTCTCTTCCCAATGCTTGAGATCACTTGCATCAATCTTATTTCTCTAGGATCCATTGGATCCTGCTCTTCCTCTTCCATTTCATTTTCACTTTCATCTTTGTCTCATTGCACATCTCTTTTTCAAACCTCTTGTTGCAAGGTTTCTAATTTCCTTCTAAGGAATCTAATTTCATCTCTAGGCGGATCTCTTCGTCCACCACCCTGACCTCTACCTCTGCCATACTGGGAAAGTCTTGGAGGCATCTTGAAATCAACCCACACTCATAGGTCCTGCTACAACTATCTCATATTTGATGCTTTGTTGCAGGCTTAGGAACTCCTACTTTGATACCACTTGATGAGGGCCACACCGCCCAAAACCCACATAAATAACAATAACAGATGCCAACACAAAAGATGCGAGATAGAAAAATGACTCACTTTCAATTATTTTCAAAAAATGAAATTTAAAAATTCAAAGATTACATGCTACAACCTCATGGGCTTGATTCATTACAACAAAATCAACTCTAAAAATAAAATCTACTATTCAAAGCCACAATATGCACCATTAGGGCCACCCCCTACAATCCCCACTTAGCCCTTTTTATTTTCCCTAATAACCACCCTAGAATGTTCTAGAAAGTGTAAATTTCCCCTTTTTGTTTTGGTGCCAAAGGTCCTGCCATTTAATTTCTGGCATAGGAAGAAATTTTTATGAAATTCACTTTTTCGACGACCAACTTCACAGGGCCATAACTTTTGATTTGGGTGTCTTATTTTCTATTATTACATATTGTTGGAAATATATCAACAATCTCTACAACATGTGAACTTACCATAGGTTAGTTCAACCACTTTTGAGTTGTTTCAGGGCCTCTAATGTTTTATATCTAAATTTGAAGTTGCATTGGAGAAATTTCTCAGGATGGAAACTTTAATTTCTCCCAAACCATGTAGGGTATTGAGGTGA
This sequence comes from Sequoia sempervirens, assembly GCA_007258455.2. Taxonomy (NCBI): domain Eukaryota; kingdom Viridiplantae; phylum Streptophyta; class Pinopsida; order Cupressales; family Cupressaceae; genus Sequoia; species Sequoia sempervirens. Next base: position 559,927,122 of record VDFB02000017.1, read on the forward strand.
TTCTTTCATGTCCAAAAATGTTTTTCTGCTCTACTCCTTGGGGTAAAATTTCACATCTATATGATCCCATTTAAGCTAACTTACTAAAAATAGTAAGTGCCTTTTTTGTTATTTTTGATGCTTGTCAGTCTTGTACCTCTTAAGTGCCATCATGAGACTCAAAACAACTAAAGAAAATAAAGAAAACAATGTTTTTGGGTGATGCAAGATTTCCTTACATCGCTGGATACTCCTGCATCAAAGACCAACTGCTCAAAAGAAGTAATCCACCCCACACCACGAATTGACTCAATATTGTTGACATAAAGAAGGTAGAAGTTGGCGGGCCTCACTTGTTGGTGTTGTTGAAAAAGAGTCATTGTTTGAAAGTTCAATAGGAGAGGCAACCAAGGTACCACCTCTACATTATCAACATGTTGGCATAAATCCATTGCAAAGGGGATGCTAATGCAAAGAATGGCCACATTGACGATCTCCTCAAGTCCTTCCAGGTACACCAAGGAAAACATAGTTCAAAAAAGTGCCACTATCCATGGCTTTGCAATGTCTAGGTCTAATAGGGACGCAACAAACAAAGAGATGATGTTCGCATTGCAACGATGCTAGTTCAAGTCTATGACATAGTCTCTCCCCAATACCCACTTGAATGCGACAATGGACATGTGATCTTTGCTTCGCAAGAGGCGCTTAATTCTACCATCAGATATCTCTTCGACAAAAGAAGATTGCAAATTCCAGATCAGAAGTCTAATTAGAGTACCCATTTTTCTCTAAAAGAAAAAGAAAGAACAAAAAAGATTTGTAGACTTAATGAATATTTTGGCCAGGGTGAAACTCTATTTATAGAAAAATTTGAACCAAAAAATTGGTAAACCAAAAACCTTTCCCCTTGTCAAAATGACAACAAGAAATGCAAGTTGGTGGCAAGAGTTGAAGGAAAATCATATGTCAAGGATTTCACAGGTGTTTGAAATTTAATATGGATGATGTTATAAAAAATTAGATATACGACATACCACCATGTGTTCATCACCTTAGTGATTATTGACCAGATCTGTCACTTCAAAAGACTGTCATTATAGAAAACTTCTTGCTTAAATAATAAAAGCGTCTTTTCCAATTATGTCTCCCATTTTTCAAGGCCATCCTTCATTAAAAATCGAGCAGGGAATATGTTGAATATCCAAGATACTGAAAGGGGGGGTGAATTAGTATCTTCTTAAACTTACTGAACAAATACCATCCAATTACTCCAATGCATATAATAGTAAAGATAAATAAGAGCATTAACAAAACATGAAGTCACACAACACGTGAACACCAAAGTTTTTATGTGGAAAACCCAAAATGGGAAAAACCACGGTGAGTGTTAGCTCATAATATAGTATAACTGGTTATAAGATATTACAAAAAGGAGTGGCTCACTGCCAAGACTCATTGTCCAAAAAGAGAGCCTCACTGCCTACAAAATTACAATTTCAAAATGGCTTACAACCAAAAAATGAACTGATAATGTACACCTAACAAGTGTTGATTCAGTTCCTATGAAGCTCAGTAAACTGACTTAACACACTTCATCATATTCACATTATTACCATCATTACTACTTCATCTCAATCTTCAAAAACTATCAACATATATACCCGATCCATCCCCAAGCATCAATTAGGTCGGCCTAATTAGATGAAACCCTTATTCATTAAAGATACCAATTGTCAGCTTCAAGCTTTCACAAAATATTTCCAAAAATAAATTCAAACGCTCAACATGCTACATCATGTTGACATGGACCTAAGATAGGTCACACATATATCCACAAAATAAAATTAATTCACCATTACATCATCTATCCATTAGGCTGGCCAAAAATAGACCTAATAGAAAAAATGCAATTAACAGAATAATGCTGATACACCATACGAGCATTTGAATATGTGAAATTCTAAATGTACATGCTCCCAACATCCATAAACCATTTCCCAAAACCACAAGCAACAATAATCAACAACAAAATATTGTAGACCAAAATACCAGAGGATGTAAGCTGCATATCGGTTCAAATACCAGATCAAACTAAGACTTAATCTTGTAGTTGCAACTCATATTTCATGGTGACATCAATGACAACACAAAACAAAAAAAATGAGATGTTCTTCTTCATTCTTCCAACAATCTCCCCCTTTTTCATTGATGGAAACATGTGCCAAAAATTTACAAGACCTCTTATGTACAACACTTCTCCCCCTATCACCAATATTTTCTTTCTCTATCACACTTCACTCCCCCTTTGACATCAAGGAGAAAGGGTGGCTCAATAGGAAATATGAGAACAAGAAAAACAAACATTAACCAGAGGATGGCGAGCCTTGAAGCTCCTTAAGAATACCTTGCCATGCAGATTTACCATTCTTCCAACTTTTCTTTGCAGCAATCAACATCCTATTCAAGGATTCCAAATCCATTAGACTTTCTTCTGCTTCATTCAAAGTACCAGGAGTTAGGTTTATCTTTCCAAGTTTCTCTGTACTTGCCAGAGAATTGGTAACTGAGGTGTACTCCATTCTCACAAGATCACCTAATTGACCAATTTTTTTGATGATTTCTTCCTTTTCCTTCTGTAGAATAAAAAATTTATCTCTATGAGCCAAGATGGAATTCCAGGTTGACCTGTCTCTATCCTTGGATGCATTGTAGGTACCTAAGACAATAGTCAACTGGGATTCAATGGAGTCCATAAAATTTTTAATGCTCTGAGTAGCATCCGACCACTTCAAACAAAAAGAAAAGACAACATTAGCTTCAGTCTCACATATTTGCACAAATTCCAATTTTTTCTCAACATTAGTGTGTGCCAAAGCACACTTTTCATGCAATGCCAAAAATATTTTCTCTGCTAGCTTCTCCTCAACCTCTTGCTTAGTCTTCTCTCCAAGTCCAAAGGCATACTCCTTAAAGGAGTCCAATAAAAATCTCATATTTTCTACTGGAGAGAGAGATGTATCAATTGATGTACTAGGTGTTGTCTCTTGCAATGCCTTAAGAGCATCTTCAATCATTTATGTTCCTTTATAGTGTGCCTCTAGAATTTCCCTTCTACTGGATGCATGCATTGCATGTCCTAGCACCATCTTGTGAACAAGAGAAATTTTATCTAAGTCCACATAGCCTTGAATCATAGGAAGTTGTAAAAGCTCTGGTGGAATCACCGACTGAAATCTGATATGATTGGATAGCAAGCCTTTCAACACATTATCACCGGAGGAGGATTATTTGGGAAATCTCTGAGATTCTACAACCTGCTTTATATTTTCTTCATTCTTCCCAGAAAATTTCTCATTTTTCTCTTCTCTTTGCTCTTCTTCCTTATTTTATTCTTCCACTTTCTCTTCTTCTTCTTTCTCCTTTTCCTTTTCTTCTTTACCCTTTTCATCTTCATCCTTGTCTTCATCCCTGTTTCCTTATTTATCATTTCCTTCACTTTCACCTTCATCTTTTTCTTCCTCAAAATTATCTTTATTATCCTTTTCACCTTTAGTATTCAGAGGAGCATCATTATGTTTTTAGGCTCAACTTCACCTTCATTTTGCTTCCATTTTCAGAGGATCATTTTCAACACCTATATCCAAAGGGATACTTGCATCATTTATTTCCACAAAAATACCTGTATCACATGTACTAGGAGGAATATCTTTCTCAACATTTTCAATAGAAACTTCTTCACTGGATTTAAGCATGCCATATTTCTTAGTTGTATCCCTGATCACTTCTGCATTTTCCTTCTTTATCTTCTTTATCTTCTTTTTATCCCTTTTCATCAAAATATTCACTCTTTTCTTCATCCAGAACATATCTGCACATATCTTTTTCAGGGTTTCCAGATCATCTCGGGTCAAAGAAGACCCAATTTTATCAAATGCATCATTCTTGACTTTCTCTTCAAATTCAACAGCCTCTAATCCTTTTCATCAAGGCTACCCACATTTTCTCAGGCACATTTTCTTCACAGCATCCCACTTAACATCCAATGTGATAACATATTGAATGGTAGCTAAAATTAATGTTTTCCTATCCTCTTTTCCAACTTGATCATAATATTCTGTTGTAGGCTTCAACATGTTTTCAAAATGTAACAAATAATTGAAAGTTACCTCTAATTTGAAATGGGGGCTAGGACTTACTAGAATGTCCTCTTCTTCCTGGTCCGAAGAGACTTCTTCAGACATCTTAGATTTCTTCGACTCTGGTTTGGTGTGAACATGAACACCAAAATCTTATTCTTCCTCTTTGTTAGAAGGCGACACAATATGCAATCTTTTAGAGCCAATACCAGCTTCCTTAGAAGCACCTTCACCAGAGGATAAAATTCCTCTTCTTTTCCTTACCAATTTTCCTTTAGGATCATCCTCCTCTTCATCGTGATCATCAGTGACACTAAGGTTTTTCTCCCTTGTAGCTTTTTCTTTCTTTCCTCTTTTTCTAGGCACTACCGAAGGAATTTTTTTCCTTTTCCTAGATCTTGTAGTAGGTCCAAAAGAAGCCAGTCTTTTACCTTTATTAGCAGTACTGGGTTCAATTTTCACTATAGGGGCTGTAGAGGGTTTAGAAGGAGTAGTCTTATCGGATCTCCTTAGACCTGATGATTCTCCCTCCATTTGCTATCTTAGCCCTTCCCAGCGCAATCTCTTCATCAATGTAACCAACTTGTCTAAGATTTTTTTCCACATTCTTCCTTACTATTGGTTTCTTGTGCTCCAAGTGAATCTCCATAGATTTTTCAGCATAATTGCCAATTCTAGGTTGATTAGCATCCTATAGAAATTTTTAGCAACATCTGTACATAATCCTTGACTTCATCTTCTGTAACATCGTAACCCAATGGTTGAATCCATATGGTCTAGGGTTCAACTACTTCAATCATGCATTCATCCAAAGAAACATGAAATATGATATCATTTCTATATTTCTCAACAAATTTCTTTGGAATCCTTTCTCTCATTCATGTTGCTCTTGAATATAGCAAAGAATGTTCTTAGAGCATTATCTTTGTTCTTCAAATCACCCAAATTATGTAAGTGATCAAAAATCTAATGTGACACTGGTCTAGATGTATCCCAAAATATAATATCATCCCTTCCATGAAGTCTCTTTAGAAAATAGAATGAAAAACACATAATCAAAGAACCAAATTTAAATGCATACTTCCTCTCTTTGGTCATCCTCAAATTCTCAAGCAACTATTGTCGGAGAAGTTCACACAAGTCATAGTCTACACCATTGATTGCCATATCGAAACCTATATAAATAGTTGTGGAAAAAACAAAGTTCTCTCTATTGGTGAACTAAATTTTATGACCAATCATTATAGTGACATACTTCACAGCTAGATTAGTGATAGAATTTGTTGTAAGAGCTCTCTTGTCATAGTCAACACTGGTGAGATCGATTACTACTTCATCTTCACGGATTTCATCACAAGTAATGTTCTGGTATCGTAGAGTCTGGTAACAACCCTAATTGCCTCCTTAGTTATCAGATGAGGTCGGTTAGTCCACAAGAATTTATCATGCATTCTGATGAGAATAGGCTTCACATATCTATCATCAACTGTGAAACTAAAATTAGTAAAGTAGTTCCATCTATCTAATCTCTTCACAAAAATGTTCAAGTATTCAGGTTTCACCAAGAAATTATCTCCAGTGATCTCATTGTGCCAAATATCTATCAATTTACTATGATTTAATTAATTTGTTTTTACTCGGATGTACATTCTTGTGTCCTCGATCGACATAACCCCATTAGGGATTGATGAGAAGGAACCCATAGGGTCATCTTCGAAGACCTTCATAGAATATTTCCTATATGATGGTCTAGGTCTTTCCAACACTTTAAGAACTATAGGGCTTTCCATTCTTCACAATTTTGAACTTAAACAATTCAAAAAATGATTCACACAAACCCACAACTATACGAAAAAGTAGAATACCTTTTTCTTCGTGAAAAACCAAAACTAGTGTTTGCACAACTCGAACTCCAAATCACCTCAAGAACACTCCAATAATATCTTCAAATTCTTCAAACGTACAAGTGATGAAAATTCCTTATGCATTCACTTTATAAAACAATGATCTTCCCCAATTTGCACTAAATATGATAGATTTCAAAAAGCTGCTAACTCTTCTTTTTCGCTCAGAGAAACTCTAATTTGCTCTGCAAATAATCATGCCTTCACATTTTCTTCTAGTTCCACTTGCATTACCTCTAACTAACCATTTCTCACAACATATCCTCATGCCAAAGGCTAACACACCAAACATCAGGGGGTTCAAGCAATTTTTTGTTAAAGCTCCCCCTCAGACCTTGCAAGGTCTAATTCCGAGAGGAATTGTCTGCACCGGATTAGGGCACAGATGCATCAGTCATTTTAGGCTCTTCTTTCTTCCTCCAAATTTTATTCATTTCTTGCTTAACCTCATTCTTATCAATTTTCTTCATTGGTTCATTCTTTTCTACCAGATCAGTCTGCTTACCCTTTTTACTTTTGCAAACTCTTGAGATATGTCCTGGTTTGTTGCAATTGTAGTAGATAACATTTTTCTGATTAGATTGTCCTCCATTGATCCTTGAATTGCACCGGTTAGCTTTGTGTTCAATTTTTTTGCATGTATAGTAGTAACCATTAAAGGATTGATTCATTCTTCCCCCATTATACCAATTCACCATCTGAGTTTTGCATTCACTAGCTCTATGTCCAATTCGCTTGCATGCAAAACATTAACCAAAGAAGGAACTAGGAAACTAATTTATCCTACTCCTACACTCTGTTGCCTTGTGACCAAATTTGTTACATGAAAAGCAAGTACCATTGAAGGATGGATACCTTTGTACATTAGGCTGTCTCACAGGCGGTCTCCTAGAAAAGTTCCTTAAATTTCCTTCTTGCTTTCCTTTATTCTAAGTCTTCTAATTATCCTTAGAGTTTTCACCTCCTTCCATTCCCAAGCCACCTTTGTCTTTACTTGGTTTCCACTTTTAAATCAACTCATCAAGCTTGTCTAAGCTAGATTTTAAATTATTCTCACAGAGTTTCACTTTTTCCAAATCTACTTTTAGATTCACCACTTCTTGTTCAAGCTTAGTGCATTCATCTAATTTGCTTTGCACCATTTTATTCAAACATTCTTCAATTATTTTTTTTCCCTCTACTTTCACCTTCAAACCAATAATCTCTTCATTAGCCTGCTTCAACTAATCACTTAGTTCCCTATGTCTTTCTTTGAACGTCTACAATTGTTATTTTAATTTCTGGACACATTCATTTTCATCTTCAAGATTTTCTTTCAAATCTCTATTTTCAATTTCAACTTTGTCAAGATCTTCAAGTGCAGCCTAGAGCTCTTCTTTATCATTCATTTGTTCCATCTTCAGGATCTTCCTCAAGCTGTTAAGATTCTTCAGAGGAACCAAGATCTGATACCAATTGTTGAATATCCAAGATACTGAGAGGGGGGGTGAATTAGTATCTTCTTAAACTTACTGAAAAAATACCATCCAATTACTCCAATGCATATAATAGTAAAGATAAATAAGAGCATTAACAAAAAATGATGTCACACAACACATGAACACCAAAATTTTTACTTGGAAAACCCAAAATGGGAAAACCATGGTGAGTGTTAGCTCACAATATAGTATAATCGGTTATAATATATTACAAAAAGGGGTGGATCACTACCAAGACTCACTGTCCAAAAAGAGAGGCTCATTTCCTACAAAATTACAATTTCAAAATGGCTTACAACCAGAAAATGAACTAATAATGTACACCTAACAAGTGTTGATTCAATTCCTATGAAGCTCAGTAAAATGACTTAACACACTTCATCATATTCAAACTTCTTCACATTCAAATATTACCATCACTACTACTTCATCTCAATCTTGAAAAACTGTCAACATATATACTTGATCCATTTGCAAGCATCAATTAGGTTGGCCTAATTAGATAAAACCCTTATTCAACAAAGATACCAACTTTTAGCTTCAAGCTTTCACAAAATCTTTCCAAAAAACAATTCAAACGCTCAACACACTAAATCATGTCAACATGGACCTAAGATAGGTCGCACATATATCTATAAAATAAAATTAATTCACCATTACATCATCTATCCATTAGGTCATCCAAAGATAGAACTAATAGCAAAAATTCAATTAACAAAATAATGTCGATACACCATATGAGCATCCGAATATGTGAAATTCTGAATGTACATGCTCCCAACATCCATAAACCATTTTCCAAAACCACAAGCAACAATAATCAACAACAAAAGATTGCAAACCAAAATACCGAAGGATGTAAGCTGCATACCGATTCAAATACTGGATCAAACTAGGACTTAATCTTGTAGTTGCAACTCATATATCATGGTGACATCAATGACAACACAAAACAACAAAAATGAGATGTTCTTCTTCATTCTTCCAACAAAATATATTGAAATTCCCTTCCTAAGGAAGAGGTTACGTTTCCCAAGAATGCAAGTGTGTATACTTTACATATTACCCTTCGCTGGCAGCACTCGAAAGGCCAACATTGGTGGCCATGCATTTACTCTTTAACGCATGAATAAATTGATTATTAAAGAAAAAATTTCTAAGTGTGGGTTCTTTGTAGAAGTAAAAGTCTCTAATTCTAGAAGCAAGTGTTGCAGAAACTTTTCGAAAGATTATGCTAATGGTCGTCGAAGCATTGTCCTCTAGTAGGGGTGTTTCCTCCAACCAGCATGTGTTGACATATTCAGGGACATCTCCTTTGCCAATGCACCAATTCTATAAGAAAAAGACTTTCCCCATACCAAAAGGATAATGCCCGAAGAACACATCGATCTGAAGGCAATCAAGGATTTCATAGACAATATCTTTGATCCAAAGCTGCATACCAACCCCAAAGTTTTGCGGGAAGGGGATTTGCAGAGGATGGTCACCAAGTCACCAATGGGAAAAGTCACTGGCCTAGGAGAAAGGCTTTGACATTGTGGTTTAACATAGTGCATGTTGCCCTATATGCATCAGTGCCCATAATTAGTGGATATTTGTACTAAAAAGTTGGACAAGGCAAGTAGAACCATCAGAGGTCACGAGCTCAAAGTCATCATCAGTGTTGTGACAATCAGGGATATGTTATGCATCCCTACTCATATGGAGGCTGATGTTTTCTCATAGGATGATATGAAGAATTTTTTGGAGAATTCAGAGAGATATGATGTCTTTCTACTTGGATGAAACAAGTAAGGGACCTGACGATGAAGGTCCCAAATTTCCTTTGTCATTTAGTCTGTTCAAATCATACTTGAAAGGTGTGTTTTCAATTTTGGCTTTCATATATGGCCTAGACTGTGATGAAAATGTCCATGAGTACCAAATGGGTTTAGGTTTTAAGCTCAAGAAAGAGAAATGGAAATTACTGTACGACTTTGCCACAATAATTGCAGAAAGAATGCTCAATTAGTTGAGCAAGTACCACCATTATTCTAAGTTCATATTTATCCTAGAATCCTTTGCAAAGGTTTCCTCCTACGTATCTAGAGGGGATGCAAAATCATCAAACCCCACTGGAGTGGTTCATGGGGTTGGAATTCAATTTTATTAGATTTCAAGGGTTTACAAGCGATCCTTTTCGACTACCTAGGGATGTGACGGCTAGGACTCTTGCCTTGGAGATACATTGTCAATTGTCGACTGGGGATCTAAACTACAATGCTAGAAGGAGGAAAAAGCTCCTTCATGTAATTCCCCTTACTATTGCTGACAGCAAAGTGACACTTATAAAGAGGGAGAAGCAACAACTATTGACAAGAAAGTTGGCCTATCTTGGCCTTAGGCTCATCTACAATAAATGAAGGTACAATCTGAAAAGGAACCTGAGTTTTTGACATGAGTCGTGACCATAATGGGAAGAAAAATGAAACCCGGCCCTAGACAACCAAGGAACCTATGTAGATTTGAATGTTATATTGTTTATACGATATCCATGGTTTGCTTTCTATGATGCCATAGTAGAGTTCAACCTAAGATTTCAAATGGGTAAGTGTTTCAATACATAGCTAAGAGGGGGTGGTCTGAAAGGAAAGCAACCAATTTCTCGAGATATTGATATGAAATCAAACAAACATCTCCCTTGTTCGGTGCCATCCCCACAAACGAAGAATTTGAGGACATTTATGATCAAGAGGTTGGGTTCAATCTGGATGAAGAAACCAATTAGGATCCCACACAAGAGAGTTTCTAGGGTGCCGACTCACTGCCTTTGATGGCCGAAGCTTGGAAAGGGAAAGAAAAAGAAGTAGCATGGTAAAATCGACCACAGGTCTCATCTTTCACTAGCATTCTGACAAAGGAAAAATGGACCCGATGGTCTTCTAGGAAGACTTTAGTGGTTCAAAAAGCCTAAGGGTCATTGGGATTAGTTGTTGAAGGGTCTAGAGCAACTAGTGTGCCCCTCTAAAGAGAAGTAGAACTCAAGACTTGGGAAGGAAAGGATCCTCAAACAAGGAAGGAGAAGTGGACTTCACTCCGTGAGTGTCTTTGACCCCTACGATTTAGGTAAGTTTCGCGCCCACTATTCTTTCTTCCACCACATCATTAGTAGCTACTACCCATTCACAACATTTGCGAGGCATCCCACCTTTCTCACCAATAACTTTCCCCTTTTTCTCTCCCCAAGCTCAAGCATCTGGAAGCACACCCTGTATCACCCTTTATGGACTTCCTCCTGGCATCCCCCTTTCTATGCAAATTATTGAGTCCCTGCAAAATCTTTGGACTCAAGTAGAATTAACTAGGCAGGCCCAGAAGGAGAGAAAGTAGAAGTGATTGGCGAAGACAACAAAAAATCCGACTTCCATAAGGATAGAGGCTTGTTTTGATGAAGAGCAGAGGTCTTTGATGATTTCGGCTATGAAGTTGCTTGTCTCCAAGCCTGAGGGTGAAATACAGTATGATGACTATGAGATTCAAATTGTATGTCTGAATATGAATGAGGTGCTCTCCCATGAAAAAATCAGCCTTTCCAAAGCCATGTAGAAGGTAGTGTACATTGACTACACCAAGCTGGAGAAGAAGTTAAAGAAGCAAGACGTAGAGTTGGATACCTTGAAAGCCACCATTGATAGACATTAGGTAGAGATAAAAGCAAAATACATGGAGATTTCCCACCTTAGGTAGGCACATGACACACAAGGAGAAGCGATAGCATCACTTCAGGTAGCTTAGACTAAGAAGGATCAACTTTTAGCCGAGGTTTAGAAAATGATGCATGAGGTTGAGACTGAGCACAAGAAGACTGGAGAAGTGAGAACCCAAATGCAATAGGTTATAGAGGAATCAGAATGAAAGCATAAGATTTCACTGACATCTTAGGCCAACAAAACAATATCAATGCAGAATTGCAAAGAGAGTTGTAGGAGATGCAAGAGAAATGGTTTGAAGTCGCGGAATGAACTAAGTAGTTGAGTGAGCAATTCAAGAAGGAGAAGAACCAGATGCAAAGTGAGCTAACCAACGTTTGGTATTAGGAAACATAAGAGCTTTAGTGGGCTTGAACATAGGTAGATTGATTAAAGGAGGAGATGAAAATTAAGGAGACTTAGTTCCAACAAGAATTGATCACAACAAGATCTGAACTCATCCTGATAGTACAAAGGTTGTTATTTTCCCACTGGGAAAGAATCAAAGGTGCAACAATGACCTTGAAGCTAGCCCTAAGTTTCATAGCTGATGCATAGGAGTTAAATGCAAAAGTTAGCCCAGTTGTTGACCAAATCCTAAGTGCAGTTTCCCTCCAAGCTGCTGAATCGGCCAGTTTGATAACCAAGTTGTATAATGTGACTGATGAGATTCTAGCGAGCGCTAGGATTTTGTACTGAAGAGCAGATGCCAAGAAAGAAAATGAATTCATCACATGCAACCAGGTAGCCCAGAGGGGTAAGAATTGTTAGCTAGCGCAAACTAAAAAGATCAGCGAAATAAAGGAGGATTTCTAAGCCTTAGTTATTTTGGGCTTCCCCTCTCTGTTTTCACCCAATGGAGTGGTACTCACTGAAGAGCAACTCAAACAGGCCTTGGAGGTCAAGCAACAGGACCAATCGGAGCTTGAAAAGTTAAGCTCATCACCTGCAGTCAAAGAGATCGAGAATATGATGCTCCCTTTGGTCTGACTCTTTTCCCTCATAGGAGTGGCCCAAGGAAAATGGGGAGCAATTTCCTTCAAGGAAATATTCGACCTTGATCAAGCCTTGGAGATACTACACGTGTTGGTGTTGCCTTCTAATGAAGACTGAGAATTCCTACACTCTGCATCCCCTAGACTTTGAGGAATTGCAAATTTCTCTATTTTTATGTTGCTTTGTATATCTGGGTTCGTGCCTCCACAAATGAAGGCCCGCTATGAGTCACTAGAACTATGGAGCATTTTTTCTCTAAGTATTTTTATTTCTTTTACTTTGATCTCGGCCCCAAGCCCTGCATATCTCTTTCGAATTTGAGTCCCTTTTCTATTTCAATTTGTATTTTTGTTTTGCCACTTGTCACGTCGATGCATGTTTTTGAAATCTGTGGGAGAATTTTAGCGAAAAGGTGCACAATGGTGCCACGTAGTTGCTACACTACCTTTTTGAGCTTTGCTTTCTCTTTGGGCCCGACGATATACATGTATCACCTTTGCGGGTTTTTTCCTCCAGACTATTCTCCCATTTTTGAAGAATGCTTGCCCGCTCGCCATGTAGCCCGTATTTTGTCAGGGAGTTCTCTTCATTGTCGGCCTGGGCTTTTACAAATATTGTTGAGAGTTAGCATTTTTGTTCCTCCGCCACTCCTGGAGTTAGCCTCTTTTGACATCACCATTATGGCCAGCATCATATTATATTAGATAGAGGTAGGCATTCAAGGTCGTATCTTCCTTCTGACAAGGAGACCTGCACGAAGTTTGTTGGAGATTTGGATTATCGAGCTGTCACAACCCGTTGTCATTATGAAAGTAGCTCAATTTTTATTAATTAGATCACATCTGATTTTTGATAAGATTTGAGGTTGTCTGGTGGTGACACCTGTTAGGGTTTTCAACTTTGGCAGAAGAGAGAGCTTGGTGCTTGTGTGCTCTCCTTTTCTTATAAAAGGGAATATTGCCTGAAAGGAGATGATTCATGGGTATATAGATCAATCAATAGTTAGATAGATTATCAGTAGTAGTAGAATAGGAGATAGAAGATTTCTTTCAAAGCTTTAAATAACTCTTTTGTAATTGATATCAAGACAATTATTCAGTTATTTGACAGTTATTTGACCTTAGCATTTTATTCAACAATATATCAAGGAAAAAGTTGTATCAGATTGTACTTGTGTGGCCTTTGTTTTACACTTTTTTCTCAGTCATATATATCAAATGCTTTGTATTCTAGTTATTTTTGTGTAAGTATTGATCATTAATTCTCAATTGTTTAGCTTCTATGATCTCTAAACTTTAGCTTTTAGGAAACTAAACCATGTTTTAATACTCTTTCAGTTTGTTGTTAATTTTTTTGGTGTTTTCATATTATGCTATTAAGTGGATAGCTCTATAAGAATCTAAAATATCTTGTTCGAATCTGGGTTTCCTTTTTCTACTTGAACCTTAATGGGTGCTTCCCATGAGGGATTTGAATGTCTACTATGTGCCTAAATCAACCTTACTTGTTCTCTCTCCTTCCAACAATGAAGGGTCTATGGAATTATGTGTTCACTTTATCAAAAAAATGGAGTTGTTAAGGAGCTTTGAAATGTTGTAAAACCTTTGGCGCATCACCCCCTTTGGTTTCCATTTATGCATTCCCTTCTCCCTTTTCCCATACCCAAAGGAGAGCCGACTTTTTTAACAATCCCGAAGGTTATCCAGTGAGGCGCAAGCATGTCCCTCATTCACTAAATTTCCCATAAGTCTGTTTAGGAGAAGCACAAGCTTTTAAGATAAATAGTGTGTATACACTTGCTCATCACATAATAAAACACTCTATGATGATAAAAGCATGCACTACTGAAAGCTCAAATAAAATCAATCATTACATCAATCTTGGATGGAATGAACGATCCATCTAACTATCAATCACTCTTCGCTAATCATTTATTCGCACTAACATTTATTTTGAGAGTCCCACGATCATCTCGATGGCATGCTATGAGATAAAAACAAATATATGAGCTACATCATGTTGCATCCATAATCATGTTAGAATATCATATCTCACGTGCATATAGGTCATACATATTGCATAAGAAAAGTACAAAAGATATATAAATTTGCATCAAATGTTAGAATCATCATCCATATAGCATCATACCAAATATGGCATCAGATTTTTTAAACATATAATATCATCGTTAACATCCGTTAAGCATCATAAATCACATCATAGATCATAAACATTAAATATACATACATCATGACATATATAAGCATAAATTAACATCATATGCATCCATCCATACATGAGAAAATAAACATAATATCACATAGAAACATTCATAACACATAACACATCATATAATCACCTCCAAAAATGATGTATCTCATATATGTATATATATCCAAAAAATGTGTCATAGTACAAAATCATGATACTATAAAAAAATGTGGAGCTAGTAGGCTCGATAAAAAATATAGATGTCCATATACAAAAATAGGCTTGTCCCCTAAAGGTGAATGTTTGGAGGGAGGCATGTCCTTTCTTTGCACCAAACTAAATGGCCCTAGCTAATCCCTGTGCAAATGGTGAAGGGATCAATCAGACAAAGATCTCCTTGATTGTGACACTCCTCCATTTCTCTAAGGCTAACGAGAGTGTCACCTACTCCATGACCTACTTTGAGTATAACTAGGGGCTCTCTGTGAGGGTGGCACTGTATCCTCATGTAAATCCCTATAATATCAAGTCTCTTTCCTTGTATGATATAGATGACACCCTAGATCAGCCATGAGTCCACTGACGATAGAAATAAAATCAAGAAAACACTGCTCAGGCCTCTATGCTCGTATCATTGCCAAATCACACTCAATAGTTAACTGAGCGACTTTCCCTTGCAATCCCTGAACCTATACCAAAGCAATCTAAAATTGCACCTGTAGTGCTGCCACCTGAGGGTCATGTACCCTCTCCTCTGCATCCTCCTTCATAGAATCAAGGATGACCTCCCTAATGGGCACATCCTCTAAGCCCTCCTTAATGTTTTCCTCATGAGAAACCTCCTCTGCATCCACTTCCTTCCCAACTTCCTCTACATCTACATCCATGTCAATATCCCAATCTCTATCTCAAAGGTTAAGAGGTAGAGATTGTGATTATAATTGTTATGCCAATGATCTAGGCATCATAGAGAGTTCTCCACAAATTATTGTAGCAACAAATAATGATCTCAAAAGATCATTCGACATGATATAGATCAAGCTCCTACATTATTGTCTTAGCATTGAAGTGTAGTAACATAAAATTTCAATTTTTGTCTCTTAAATAAAATATGCCAAGATATTGCTTTAGAAATTTAGGATGGAAGATTGCAACTTTCTCA
Source organism: Sequoia sempervirens (assembly GCA_007258455.2). Classification (NCBI taxonomy): domain Eukaryota; kingdom Viridiplantae; phylum Streptophyta; class Pinopsida; order Cupressales; family Cupressaceae; genus Sequoia; species Sequoia sempervirens. The sequence continues at coordinate 559,942,719 of VDFB02000017.1, forward strand.
AAATGATCCATCATCTCAAGTGAATTGTATCCTTGATCACTAATTGATTCAAAGTCTCATTTACCTAACTTACACTTAGCCCAATATCAACTATCTCTCTAGGTTTATGCAAGAGCCTAAGGTTTCCAATTGGAAAGTAAGAAAACATGTTTTGAGATATGTTTATGGTATAATGGAATATGCTCTAGGATACAAAAAGACTACAATTTTTTCTTTACAAGGATTCATGTATGGAAAGTATGCAAATTTTATGGATGTCAAAAAGTCTACTTTAGGTTTCATTTTCTTTTTGGGATCTAATCCAATATTGCATAGGAACATAAAGAAAACCACTGTTGTTTTCTCTTCCATAGAGTTAAAATATCTTTGCATGAGTGGAGTTGTTTGTGAGGTGATATGGTTATGTCAAATTTTGATTGGAATGGGTGTACCTAATACACATCCTATAACTTTTTTTTATGAAAATATGGTGGGTTGAAGTTTTTTTGGAATCCTATTTTTCATGAGCACACAAAACACATTAAAGTTTAGTGCTGCTACATCCACAGACATGTCTAGCAACAATTTTTTTAGCTCCAATATTGTTCCATTTATGAGAAATGTGATGACATTTATACCAAATCTTTTGCATCAATGAAGCTTGATACTTTTGAACTTTCTTGAATTGTTCTCTTGAGCATATGATGTAATAAGGGGAGGGGTCAGGTGGTTATTGGGATATTACATCATAAAGCTATTATAATATGTTAACAATAATTCACAATTATTATAACATAAATGATAAACCATAATAGCAGGTTATAGTTAGTTTTATTGGGCAGCTGGTCAAGTATGCCTAGCTTGGTTGCTTAATTACCAAAATTTCCTTGTTTGTATATATTGTGGCTTCTCAATAATGAAAATTGTTCATTTCTTTTTTCCAAATTCAATTAAAATTCTACAAGCCCATAAGAATAAAATTACATTGATAACCAAATTGATACATGAACTCTTCAATTAGAGTTCAAGAATCAATAAATTTATTAAAATACTTTTTACTTGTTAATACAAAGGAAATATACCTTAGAAAAAGGACATATTGTGTCAAATAGAAAATAAACTTGCATAAACTCAAAAAGCACAAATTTTATCCTAGAACCCCCCAATGTGGAGGAGAATCTAGACTTAATCTGGGAAGATAATTACAAAAAGTGGGACTCCTTTCCTTTCTCTCTAATGCTTATCTCCTTTAATGAATACCTGAGTCTCAGACTATATTTTTCTCCATCCTCCCAACAACAAAAAAAATCTTTAAACTCAAGCTTCTACTCCCTTTTATATAGTTTAGAGAACAAAATGTTCTCATGGGCCCTAGAAGAATTCTAACGTCCACATGAAGTTAAAATTACAATAGTTTGGTTGAATTTCAAGCTCTCACATTTTTTGTACACTGCCATGGTCTAGCCCCAACCATGTCAATACCATGATTGCAAACCTATCTTCCTATTTTTTCTTGTTAGTCTCTATTTTTGAACCCATTTCTCTACCTAAATTCAATTTCCATTTTATGTATCATATTTCTAGATCCAATACCCATCACCTTTTGCAATATGAGATGAGTTTACCATTATACATCATCTACGAGTTGTGTTATTTTGTGATCTAAATTTCTTTGTTGAGTTTCATGTTCTTTATAGTAAGGCATTACTTCCTTTAGTTTGAATGCCACCCTCTAAGAGATTACCTCCTATCCCTTTTCCATGTGAATGTAAATGTAGGATAACATCAAAATAGAGTAGACAAGGTCCAACAATTTCTAGAGGTCTCTTGGGTGGTGAAGCTAGTGTGATCTTTCCAATGTTGTGGCTCAAGTTGTTTCAATTCTTAACAATTTAATTGAAAGAAATAATTTTACCTAGAAAGGAATAAATTGACTTAAAGGGAAGTAAAAGTGGCTCCCAAAAGAGGGTAAGGTTCACATTGGGTTCACTAATGACATATACACTAGGGTATGCTTTATAATTTTATCAACCTCTAAATATGGAAAGGTAAAGGCATGTGTTAATGAGTTTTTCTTAAACATCCATTGATTCCCATTTTTAGAGTGGTAAAAAGTTTGTTGTGAGACAAACTTAAGACCTCTTGTTCCTAAGAGGAACAACTTACTAATCTCACTTGTCACATCATTCACACATGTTGGCAATAGGTGTTTTCATTGATGTCAACTCATAATGTGTTGTCATTGATGCCAAAAGTGTATGATGAAGGTTGTGCATACTCCAGAGACTGTTGGTATGCAAAGTATATGTTAGTCGTATTATATAAGGTTGAAATGCTATTCAATTCTAGTGTCTAAGTATGTTGCAGAGGTAGGTACATATGTTCTAATATGTTTACATGTTTACATTGATATCATCCTTGTTTTGTGTACGAAACATAATGATAAGTTGTAAAAGATTTGCTTTGGTATTCACTATGACAGAGTCATGGATTTTTGGTCTGCATCCTTTCGTATGATAAGTTTTTGTCTTGCGATTCATAAGATAAGATGGTTGTGTTGTGAAAGTTTTATTTCCAAGAGTTCAAGTCCTTACACCTTCCATAGTAAGAGTTATAGTTGATAGTGTTCCGGTTTGCACAATATAATGATGAAGGCTTGTTGGAATGCTTTGTATTCCTCTGGAAGTGAGTGTTGGCCCTACGGTTCTATAAACATAATCAATGATGTCTAATGCACAATACTTTGAAACTTTAGGAGTTTTGGTGGTCCACAAGATCATTTTTCAAATGATAGATTGCTACAGTTTGTCTGGAATGGTCTATTCCTATGTTTTCAATAGGTTCCTTCAGTTGTGCCAGCTTATGATGATCAACCATTTCAAGAAATGTCTAAAGAAATATTCTGCATGAACTACAATGCTTGTATCTTGGTTTGCATGATTCTTTTGTTCTCTCCCTAGTAGTGTAAAGTTGAATAGATGGAAACTAAGCGTTTCAATCTGTAATTGTTTTTCTTGCAGTATTATATATGGTTGGAGTTGACCAGTTGATATCAAATGTTTCTTATAAAGGTTATCTTAGCGTCGAACCAATCAAGGTTTTGTTTTGTTGTGGAGGATATATATAAGATCAAATTCACTTGTGAAGGTGATGTGGTTCAAAGAATAGTGATAGAGAAGTATGTTGAAGATGAAGTGTGTGAAGTATGTATGAAGTGTTAATTGTGTGAAAAAAAGATTGCAACATCAACATATGTTGGATGCTTCTTCATAGCAGTTCATATTCTTATTTCTCATTATAAATTTTATGTATCCTACTCTGAGACATTGAGTCTCATCAGGTCCTTTGTACCTTGCCCTAAGGCTGTACACCTTAGTTTGCAAGTCCATAGGCAGTGAGCCTTAAACAACATTGTAATTCTTGTTAACAATGAGCTACATATATTGAGTTAATCCTCATCGTGGTTTTTCCCTCATTGGGTTTTTCGCGTAAAAATTCTAGTGTTTTTTGTGTGGTGCATGTTTTCTCTTCTGCTCTTCTTTCAATTTATGTGATGTGATGTTCAATATGCAAATGGTAATGGTTAATTTTTAATATATGCTCATTCACCCCCCCTCTCAACACTACATTTTGTTCAACAATTGGTATTAGAGCCAAGTACCTTTGAGAAGCTTAACAACTAAGGTAGATCCTGCACTTGAACACATGGGGTTTGTAGCAAAGATTAGTGACATATTCATTCCAGAACCAGATCCAGAAGTGATGGAACCTAAAGGTTGGGGCATCAATCCAGATGATTGAGTTGATTTTGAAGGAGAAATCTGGTCTGCTCTTGAAGATCTGGATGAAGCAAAATTGTAAAATATCAAATATGAGTGTATGTTGGAAAAATAAAAAGAGACAATTGAAAAATTGAAGGAAAAGGATAAAGAATCAAAAGAAGAAAATGACAAATTGAAAGATCAAATGGGAGGAGGAAATGGATATGAAATAAAACTCAAAGAAGTAGAAGTTGTAATCTTCAATTTGAAAGTTAAGGTTGAAGAAAGAAAAAGGATTGAAGATTGTTTGAATACCAAGTTAAATGATAAAAATGTTGAATGTTTAAAACCTGAGGAAGAGATTGTATCTCTGATAAAATAACTTGAAAAAGAAAAAGAGAAAATTGATAAAGGTCTAAAACTGAGAGGAGGTTTTGAAATTCTTGATGAGTTAATTAACTCTCAATAACCATCAAAAGAGAAATATGGTCTGGGTTTTGAAAAAAGGAAAAGTCCCATGATCAATGCATCTGCAAATTTGTATGATAACTTCAAAGAAGAAGGGAAGCATGAAACAAGGGAGGATAAATCCTACACTAAAAATCCTAAGGAGACATCCTCTCTAGATGCAAAGATAAATCAAGACAACAAAAAGGAAGGTGGATTCATTCTTGTCTGGAACAAGAACTTTAGGATGCCTACTCCTAAACAAAATGCTCCTACTAGGTTCAATGGTAATTGCTATGCTTGTAATAATTTTGGTCATAAGATGGTTGAGTGCAGAAGAAAGATGAGTCCAAATTCTTTCAGGCCTCCAAGGTACAATGCTATGAATTCTTAATCATTTCATGGTCAGTGCTATGCTTGCAATAAATTTGGTCATAAGACAAATAAATACATAAATAAAATAATAAGGAATAGTAATGCTATGACTTCTCAATCCTTCTATGGTTACTGCTACGCATGCAACAAGTTTGGTCATAGGGTTGCCGATTGTAGATCTAATGTGAAAATAAGTAATTATGCTCTGCAAGCTAGTATCACCTACTATAATTGCAATAAACCAGGACACATTGAAAGATTCTGCAAGGGAAAGAATGTAAGGTCTTTTTCCCCTCAAAAGAAGTCTGACATTGGTCAAAATAAAAGAAGGAAATGAACAAGTATGGCAGAAGAAGGAAGAAAGTGAAGTAAAGAGTGAATCTATACCTCAACATGGTGTAAATGAATTCTCCGGTAACTAAAAAGAAAGTATTGGCTTAGGGGGAGTTTCAATTGCAAATCTTTTCCTACCCTTGTAAAGCATGAGATGCTAAAATATTTAGCATAATGGTTAATGATGATATGGTTTTGTCTACTCAAAATTTTGGAGCAAGTACTCCTCCAAAAGATTGTTGAATGTTTATAGATGCTTGTGATATCACAAATAGTAAAAATTTGATACGTATCAAGAACACATAAAGGAATTTGTTGCAGAGTAACTAGGGTTGGTATAAGACATATTTAGTTTCTTTTTTATCAAATTGATCTCATTTGAACCATATCAAGTGTGTGTAAGAGCTACGGAAGATGGTTTTCAACAAGTTGCATGTAAACCCTATCAACAACATTCACAAGTATTTCTCTGGTTTCGCTTGTAAAACCCTAGTCTTCAGAAAGTACTATCATGGCTACACCAATTGTTATCGATGTTGTTGAGAAACCAAGACCAAAATTCAAGAAACATCCATATATATCAACTGTGATCGACAAGGATGGTGTGTTCTCTCATGTTTCGATCAATGTAATTCATTCTGAAGATGTCTACATCTACATTCATTCTCAACTAAGTGAGTAACATCATTTGAAGATGGAATAATTTAGGTACAGTCAACTTTTAGGTGATGAATTTTAGCTCAAACCAGAATATGTAAATGTGGAATCAAAAGGATTAAATGTGTGGAAGGGTTTTCCCAATTTTTGCTTCAAAGATGAATGGGTCAGAATCGCCTTGAGTCGTATTCATAAAGATATCTTTTGGCTTGATCAACCCTACCTTATCACTACAAATTCTATCAAGGTTGTGATTGGATTATGCTCCACTAGACCTGTGTCGACATATGCTCCACTGGACCTCTGCCGACATTAAAATCTGTAAAGAATGAAGTAGTCATGAAGCTTACTGGAGCTAAATTAGACAAAAGAACCCTAATGGTGGATGATATTTTTGACCTAGGGGTTCAGTATGCCACAATGGGAATTGAATATAAGGTTTACTATGCAAACAAAGAAGGGTCTGCTACCGCCACCGCCATCTTCACTACTCATCAAATGGTGAAGGAAGGAAAATATTATGATCTTTGTGAACTTTTGTGACAATAGTTGTTGGAGAATTTGCAGAAAACTAAGGATTCATGCTACACTTTCCGATATGGCACCTTGATCATTTGTCTTATGTTTTATTCCATGAAATAAATTCTTGGTTTGAAGACTGTGGTCTGGAGAAGGGGTATTCCTGTGGCACATCAAATTAGGGATCACATGCATAGCTTTTCGGATACTAAATAGTGTGACACAATTTTTTGGGGTTTCTTCAACTTTCAAAATGAAATGCAAAAGAGGGATAGGATAGCCTCATAAGTTGTGGAAAGATATAAGAATGACATCACCTTTATGGTTGATAAAGAGAATTGTTATATGGAGGCTATTGAACCAAGAACCTCATGGATAACAAAGTTTCCCTATGAAGTCTCTGGATTTGATTTGATTGCATATGCTGACATTTTGCTCAGCAAACCTATAGATCCTTCTTTTGAAAGGTTTGGAACATATGATGAAATAACCAACAAACAAATCAAAAAGAAGGTAGAAGAAAAGATGAAGATGCCAAATGTGGAGATGATGATGTTTGAATTAAAGAAGGTGTTTGGTTCCCTTGAGGGTTCTATGGAAGCATCTCAAGCCACTTTTGCTACATCAGCTCTTAGAAGGACAAGTAGATTTGCTTCTGTCTCTGCCACTACTCCCGAACTTGCTCAAACTCCCTCTGGCAGAAAAAGAGCTACTACTAAACTATTGGCACAAACCAAGACTGTTGAAAGAAAGAAGCCAAAAAACTAAGTAGAAAGCACCAAGGGAAAAGTTCAATTTGGTAAATGCAGATGATGATGAGGAAGATGATGAAGAAGAAATGAAATCTTATGTATTGAAAAGAAGAAAGAAGAGAACAAGACAAGAAGATGATGAAGAAGAAACATGTCCATAAGAAAGGAAATGGTAAAGGAAACAATAGAGACTCCTTCAAAAACACCTAACATGAGCCTTTACAACTTGAGGCTACTATCAACGCAATTGTACAACATGATGCATTGAAAGAGGTTGCTGCTATCTATGATGGGATGTCCCCTGCTGACAAAACCACAACTAAAAAGGAAATAGTTATATATATGAATATTTTCAATATGGGGCTAAGTGAAATCAATGATCAACTTCCGGCGAGCCTGGAAAATGTAATAAGCAACAAGGGAAATGAAGTTGTAGAAGAAGCCAAGGTACAATAACACACTTTAGAGAAGGTTGGTGCATCTATTTCTTATGAAGAAAGTCAAATTATCTCAATACCAGGCACAAGAATTCAAAATCAAACAAAGAATAAACATCCTAATGGGGAAAGATGAAGAAGAAATAAAGAGGATAGAGAAAAAAACAAAAAGAAAAGACAACAAAAATACTACAAGGATTGAAGAAAGTTGAAATAATTAGAGGTCAAACTCCTTTGGATACTTCTGATATGTCTGACGTGTCTACTCATGACATAGATTTACCAGTTTTTGAAGAAAATGTGAACGAGGAATCAACTCCTCTAGAGAATACAAGTGCACATGATGCATAAAATCAAGGTGAAGTGAGTGCCTCTACTCTGAGGAAGATTGTATTTAGTGAAAAACATAACATTTTCCCTTCGGAGAGTTCAGGAAATAATGGGTAGATAAGAGAAGACAATCCTGAGATTGTTTAGGATGTAAAAGAGAATGTAGCTGAGAAGCAAGATGCTTCTGTGTGTAAAGGTCAAAGTTCCTCATCTTCAGATTTGTTTAGGACCTATTGTCTTTGCAGATGCAATTCCAACTTGTGGTAACACCTCAACTTCTTCAAATCCCCACTCATGAAGGTTAGGTAGATCTGTCAAATATTTCTCCCCTTCACAAATTATGGCTCGGTAACATGCATGCTTCAACAAGAATATAAGTTTTGCAAGAACAACTTGTTGTGCAATTTTACACGTTCCAAGCACCTCTTTTGCCTCGGGCTTTTGGTGTCTTGGCCCCTTACGATTTATTGATTTCGGGTCCTTAGATGTTCATCTTGCTTGTCAACTGAGTTCCCTAGGTTGCGCTTTTGAAAAAATTAAGTTCTGTGCAAAACTGGGTTTTTACCCCAATCCGGGATTTTCCGGTCCGTCCGGATTTTCCCAGATTCTGCTCAAAGTCCGGCTCTGTGCAAAAATCCGGGTTTTCGGTCCATTCCGGGATTTTCTGGTCCGTCCGGATTTTCCCGATTCCTTTGAAATTCTGGATTTCTTCAGTTTTCCGGGTTTTTTGCAGGCGTCCGGGATTTTCCGCCCGACCCGGATTTTCCCGGATTCCTTCAGTTTTCTGGGTATGTGCCAAAGTCCGGAATTTAATGCCGCCCGCGGAAATCCGGTCCACCCGGATTTTTCCGGATTTTTTGCCGGGCTTTGTGCAAATTGAAATATTGGACTAAATTGATGAATTTGATGATAAATGTTCAACATCCCATGCTTAATTTGATATATTACACGATGTTTCGCGCATTCTTGGTTCGTTTTGATGATTTATTGTTGAAATTTTGTAAAATCTTGTCTGGCTGGATTTTTCTGGATTCAACCGAATCACAACTTTATTTTCCATTTTCCTGTAGTCAAAGCTAAATGGAAATTTTTCTAAAAGATTTTTTTTCAAAAACAAATCTTTTAAATTGAATCCCCAAACAAAATTCTTGAGAAAAAATTGCGCCCAAAACTTTCAAAATGGAAAAATTCAAAATGGAAAGTTTCTTTACAAACGTGCCTTTGGCACAAACCTATCCAACCACCCCAAATAAATGATGATATCCGCTTTTTCCGTGACTAAACAACATTAGTGTGGACTCTGTATATGGATTCGTACAAGGGGGAAACTGAATGTTCAATTTAAATTTTCAAAAGTGGACCTCGCTTTAAGAACTGCGGGCCAAAATTGTCTACAAATCGAGGACTTTCTGGAAGAAACGTGAATTTAATCTTGCCGGAGATCGTGGGCCGACATGGATAATATCCACGCATTAAATGCAAATCTTGTCCTATTTTGAAATTCTCCTGGCCGACTTGTTTGAGGCCAGTTATTATTGTAAAATTTATTTGGGCCGACATGTTTGGGGGTTTTCTATAAATGGCATTTGTGCCTCATTTGTAAAGAGGAGATAGAAAAAGGGAGACAGATAGAATAGTAGAAGGAGAAGATTTGATACAAGCGAGTTTAGCATTAGTTAGAGTTAGGAGTTAGCTTCTTTCTGAGCAAGTGATGTAACAGAACACAGGAATTGTTGCTGAAATTTGGTGATTCAATGCAATTGCAGACATTGTGATTTTCTGGTGATCTCTTTTGTGTTGACTTATCTTGCATGGTTCTTATAATTCTATCTTTCAAATTGCTCAAGGTTGTTAGATTTAGATTTAGATCTGGTTCAATGATGTTCATGATTTAATGTTTGAAGTGTTTGCGGCAATCCCGGGTCCATACTTTTTGTAGCTAGCTGATTGTTAGTTGCTTTGCAAAGTTAGCCTGGACCTTATGTTCATTGTGCTTGGTTCAATTATGGAGATTTATTCATTTCAATTGCAGCTTGGGTTGTCTTGGGTGAATGTTCATGATCTGAAAATCTTTAAAACCTTAAAAGATTGCACTATTTTTGTAAGATTGTAGATTAATCTTGGTCAAGTAGAGATTGGTTTCATTGGGATTGGTCCATTTCAAGTGTTTATCATTTGCATTGTTAACCTTAAGAGTTAGAATAGAATAGAATCTCTCTAAACCTTATCTTTTTGTTGTTTATTTTGAATCTGGGTTACTTTTAGGATTAAGATCATCTATAAATTGAAAGATACAGCTTGCTTGTAGTAAGGTCCCTTGTGATTATCAACATTTTCACATATTATCAAGTTGTTTTATGCATTGTCATGACCGACACCCGAGAGACCTTGGGGTGATTTTCAATTTATTGTTGAAGATTACCTTTCAAGAGAGATAGGATATTGTATTCGTTTTGAGTTGTTTATGCGAAAAACACCATCAACACAACTAAAAACCGAAATAACAGATGATGTTGTAAAGATAATTCAAGAAGGTTTACCAGAGGTAAACATAGATTCTTCTTTGCATCCAAAACAAAAATTGAAGCTTTTAATGGATTCTTTAAGGATCACTCTTCACATAGTGAACAAAAGGTTGAGCAAGAGGCTTTGAGAAAGATAACTGATAAAAAATTGGTCGAGGCATTTGACCAATGTGCTAATGCACACAATAAATTGCAGGAAAACATAAAGATGTTTATGAAGTGTGTTGATGAAGTCGCTACACTTTATCAATTTTGTTTGAAATGGCCTATTTCCACCAAGAGTATCACATATCAGATTGACTCCATTGAGTCACAAATCACTCAAATGGTTGGGATGTATGATGTATCAAAATGATGGATCCACTAGAGCTCAATTGGAAAATTTTCATGTGCAAATGTCTCTGCTTTAGGATCAAAGAGATCAACTAAAGAAACAATTTGGACAGTTGAGGGAAGTAGTCAACTTGAGACTGGCTTCACTATCCGGGATGCTTGTGGAAGCAAAAGAGACTGTTTTGAAGATGAAGGGTCCAAGCAGTATTTATGAAGCTGAGGATTTGTGCATAAAATTTGAATGTTAGAATCATATTCTTGTCTCAACAAAAGAAAATTGGGTGGCAACTTTGGCACACCTTAAGGTAATATATAAGAACATTATACCCTTTAAGGGAGTTGCAAAAGGGTAGATAAAACAATTTTTGGTTCTATATAGTTTGGTGGATGTTTGCAATATCTGTTTTTATTAAAGACATCTAGCATCAGTTTTAGGGCATCTCCATCTTAGGGGGAGTATATATAGTTGGGGGGGCTCATAGAGTTTTGTAAATAGAAGTTATAATGCCCTTTTCCCTTGATGCCAAAGGGGGAGAGATGCATATGTGTGTTGCCATCAATGAAAAATTGGGAGATTGTTGGCAATAGGTGTGGTCATTGATGTTAACTCAGAACGTGTTGTTATTGATGCCAAAAGTGTATGATGAAGGTTGTACATACTCCAAAGACTGTTGGTATGCAGAGTATATGTCAACTGTACTGTATAAGGTTGAAATGGTATTCAACCTAGTGTCTAAGTATGTTGCAGAGGTAGGTACATATTTTCTGATATGTTCACAAGTTTACATTGATATCATCCTTGTTTGGTGTACCACACATGATGATAAGTTGCAAAAGCTTTGTTATGGTTATTCACTATCACAGAGTCATGGCTTTTTGGTCCGAATCCTTCCATAGAATAAGTTTTTGTCTTCTAGTTCAGAAGATAATACGGTTGTGTTGTGAAAGTTTAATTTCCAAGAGCTTGTCTTTACACCTTTCGTAGTAAGAGTTATATTTGACAATGTTTTGGTATGTTCAATATAATGATGAAGGCTTGTTGGAATGCTCCACATTCCTCTGAAAGTGAAGTGTTGGCCCTACGGTTCTATAGACATAATCAATGATATCTAATGCATAGTACTTTGTAGTTTCAGGCATTTTGGTGGTCCACAAGATCAATTTTCAAATGACAGATTACTACAATTTGTTTGAAATGCTTTGTTCCTATGTTTTCAGTAGGTTTCTTCATTTGCGCCAGCTTATGATGATCAAACATTTCAGGAAATGGTTGAAGAAATATTGTGCATGAACTACAATGCTTGTATCTTGGTCTGCATGATGCTTTTGGTCTCTTCCTGGTAGTGTAAAGTTGAACATATGGCAGTTTTGGTGGTATTGTCCTTATTTGGGCCGACATACTTGTTCCCCTAAATCAACGGTTGATCTTAATTAATTAATTTTGTTTTGGAGGATGTGCTATGATGTGTTTGGGTCTTGTAATACCGTGTGTCAATCCAGAATTGTTTTCCTTGCAATATTATGTATGGTTGGAACCGACCAGTGTGATATCATATGTTTCTTCTAAAGGTTGTCTTAGAGCTGACCTAATCAAGGTTTTGTGTTGTTGCGGAGTATATACATATAAGATCAAATTCATTTGTGAAGGTGATGTGGTTCAAAGAATAGTGATAGTGTAGTATGTTGAAGATGAAATGTGTGAAGTCTGTATGAAGAGTTAATTGTGTGAAAAAAGGACTACAACATTAGCATATGTTGGATGCTTCTTCATAGCAATTCATATTCTTATTTCTCATTAGAACTTTTATGTATCTTGCTCTAAGACAGTGAGTCTCATCAGATACTTTGTACCTTGCCCTAAGATTGTACACCTTAGTCTGCAAGGTACAAAGGACCTAATAAGACTCACAAAAAATTGGAAACTAACAAATGTTTTTAAGTCCAACCATCTTAATTAACACACTTAAAGGACACAATTTAGAACTATAAGGATAACGATTAAGCTACAAACTTATAAGTAGGACAATGAGAACGACAATATGTAGGATAATAATAAATAATGTAACAATCACAAAAAAATAAGACATACAAAGAAGGTAGGTCAAAGAGATACTTGAGAACAACTTTTTGGCACATAAACATACCCCTTGGTTTGAGTAGTTGGGAAGAGGTGGTTATTGGTGAAGTTAAAATGGATAGGAGAAACCCCGGTAGAGCATAAGTAGGGGACTCCTACGAATTGGCTACATTGATAATGAGTCTCTTATTCTTAAGTTTTCAAGGCCTTTACTTGCAACTTTCCCTCCTTTGGTGAAGCTTCCTTAACCTAAAACCTTTAGAATACTAAAATAACTTTTCCTAATGCAGGTGAAAATATGAACAAATCGTATCTTACATGTATCTTATTGTTTTGGGAAACCTATTTATGTGTGCATGTGATCCTTCAAACTATCCTTTCCAATTTGCCACATTACTAACCAAGGTTGGGGTGTTTGGTTTGAGTCAATGCTTTGCATGTGGAAATAAACATCCCTAACCATGGATACTGAAATTGATTAAGTTAAGTTCTTTGGAAAATGGGGTTTCTAAGGAGTCAAAATTGTCTAGTTCTAATAATTGTTTATGATAGGGACAACATGAGTTCAAAGAAATGACATGAAGTATACTTAATTTGAAAAAAACAAGAACATCATGAGGAATAAAACTATGGAAGACGGTGACTAACATCACATCTCTTACAACACATGCCAAGCCAATCAATCTCTATCCTAAATACATGAGGTTAATGTACCAACAAGTCTCTCAACAAAACAAAATGTTACAATAACCACTTTAAGGTGTATACAAAATCTTTGCTTTAAGTGCCTTTCATCACTGTATATAATTTGATTATTTAATTTCACAGCAACAAAGAATTTGCAATTCTAACAAGGCAAAATATTATTTGCCTATTCAAATGCTATCTTGCCAAGAAGAAAAAAAAAACTGATGTCCATAACTACTTTCCAACCAATATATCATTTATTCTTATATGCTGAATTTACTTAAATTGTAAATAATAATCAAATAAAATATAACACACTGAAAATATAAATATGTTACATCAACTGTAGAATTTCCTAGCATATTATGTCGCTAATCTTTAGGGTGAGCATTGAGTTTTTGAACCAACACCCTATTGTGTCCACTAATGAGTGTTTGTAGGGTATGTTGAAACAGATAAGCTCCATAAAACACCACGTGTTAAGTCAAAAGTCAGCAGATGACTTGGTCTTCATGCTCAGCAACCTTCAACTTCATATGAATCAATAACTAGGTTGTATGGTAGAACATAATCCCAAATTTTAATGACTTCGTTTCTTTTCAACTAGAGAATTTGAATTTGATCTTATTCAAGTGGAAACCTATTATATCAAGTAACCATGAAATGAATCAACCAATTGATCTTGATAAGGTTTATCTTGTATAGGAATGGATCATTGAGGCCATGCATTCAAATTAAGATTTGGCCATCTTCAAAGAGACATTTGTACAACTACTCCATGATGAACAAGATGCACTTGAGCTTCAGTCACCTATTTTCTAGCAGCATAGTTTAATTAGTTTGTTGTGTACTTCCTATTCAGTTTGTCACTCTAGCTTCTAGTGAGTGTAAATATTTAACAATGATATTGGGATTTGAAATCTGGGACAATAATATTATAATTATGAAAATTTTGGGATTAATGTCTGATAGTATTGAAAGTTTTAGTCTTACATTACAGAGTTATCATTTTCATATTTAATGCATGTTCTGTGTTTGTGTTGATGTGTATGAATCACATTCAGCATGAAATAACAAATTCAGTCATTTTTTAAAGTTTCTGAATATCATCTCATTTTTTAATTTGTGACATTTCTGCCACATTTTCCTTGCTTTAAACCATTTTAATTGAAAAAACGCTCTCCTCCCATGACATATTGTTAACAAGGTTAGTGTTGGAGTCAAATACATTGTAATGCTACTAAGACTCTATTTAATACGCAGATCTTAACCATCAATAAATCAGGAAAGTGTTGCTGAAAACTTCAAAAGCTTTGAACAAGGCAAGAATGATAAACTTCAGACAATGGTAACTAGAATGCAATTGATGCATGCAGGTTTCCTACAAATGCTTTGAAAGGTTATCTCTTTTCACCAGACAAACAACTATGAACACTCAGCTACAAAAAGGTTGTTACCGAGTGACTGCCTGCAATTCTGTGCGGAGAGAAATCTGTATCTACCAATGTGGCAATCTTTTGCCCGTTTATTATAGAAACAATGATAATGGTGCATTACATCTTCTCTATTATCTAATGATTTCTAGTGTCAAGCAATGAAATCTATGAAATATTGATTATGGGTTGTTAGAAATCATGCACACTTATAAGCAGTTGATGATTGAGATTTATCAGGTATACAGAAGATTCAAATTATCATGGACATTTAAGGCAAAATGATTGCACACCAAAGAAGTAGGTTTAAGTTCATTAGATGTTTTATCACTTGTGCTAATTAGTGAAAAGAAATTGATGTTTGTTAGATTTCCATTTAGTGCAAGTGAACCGATTTGCAAAGGATCTTTTGGAAGATGGAGAAAAAGAAAGAAAACCAAGTGTCCAATGAGGACAGAGGGAGCGAAGTTGTCCAATGGGGACAGAGGGAGCAAAGTTGTCCAATGGAGATGGAGGGAGCAAAGTTGAACTATGTGGCAGTTCAACGCAGACCCCTTCAACAAGCGCCAGCCCCGACCAATCTATATTTTTTTTCCTTTATTCCCCTTGTGGTGTCAGGGGCAGCAGATCTTTGCAGGATGAATATAGATTGTAGAAGGTTTTCTAAATAAGTATAGAATTGTGAAGCCACAAAAATACTCTAATTTTTTTAATTCAGAAATATTTGTTCAGTAAATTGTGCTTATTCACAAAATGGCAGATTTTGGACCAACCAGCATTATTGATTCTAGGTCTAGAAGGCTGCCTTTCAAACTTTCTAAATTCACTTGAGAGAGATTTTTTATGTATATCTACATCAGCTTTGCACTGAGCCATGCTCTCCAAAGGATCCCTTTGCATGTATTCCTAAGACCAAATTTAGGAAGGACAACAGTAGAAAACTTATTAATATTTCAGCATAATGCCACAAGTCAATGAGAATATTAAATCTACATAACAATCTCCACCTTAGTCATTGATGGCAACATGCCAAAATTTCTCTCCAAAACTATTTTAAACCAAGCACAGGCCACGAATCCATTGTGAAAGCTTTATACTTTCTAAGGGAGTACACAAGGAAAACAGATATAAACTAAAAGAGGGAATTGGAAAAATCAGAATAGGAATGGTATCAAATACCTATGCAATGGGACCCCCTTCCTATAAGGTCACTTAAATAGCTTGCAAGAATGGAGATGTATGTTGGCTTTCTCGTAGTGGCATCTTTAGGTGAGGAGTTAAAAATCTAAGATATATCATTATACTCTATAAAACTATGCTTTGAGTTTGCAAGACAAGAAAGAACCACCATATATTGTTTTAATTGCTAAGAATTTTTAACAGGTCAATGGGCCCAAAAAGCTGAGATCCTTAAAAAAATTCCACAGTTATAAATAGAAGTAACTCAATCTGAAAGAGACAAGAAAGACCCAAAAAATTGAGGCATGTATGACGTTGAAGGAGGACTCTCAATGAAACAATTAGAACCCTGTATCTAAATCCTACATTGTGAACCTTCTACCCATAAAAAAGCTCTTGAATAAATGATCTTTATATACTAAGAACATGCTCTTCTAATATTCACCTGAGACAATTGGAGGATGTGAAACCTATCAGTTTACTCATAGACCTTGTTGAGCATTATAGAGCAGCAGAGATAAAGGACTGGAAGTAGACAGGCATTTTCAATTAAATAACAGTGAAGCTGATACATTGTAATGATAATAAATACTAAATAGATTGATATTTATTAATCCCCTAAAACCAGTATTACAATACAATTTAATGGGAGCTTTGTCCAAGCCAATAAGCAAGACAAGAAATTCAAACCTTATGAACCCAGACTAGCAGCTAGGTTTGGGCTCACACAAAGAGAGGTGGACTCATCTGAGAAGCAAATAGAAAACTTGCACTGACAGTTTGCCATGTCACATTATAAATAAACCTTTTGGTCCTATTCTCCCCTCTCAGCAATTCCCTATCTTTCGCATTTATAGATATTATTTATTTTGCTATTGAAACGTATGTTGCAAAGAGCATTAGCTTAGAGTTCAGTGTATCTAAGACTACCTCAAGATTTCACTTGTTTGTGTATGCTATGGCATGGTGCTCCGTAAGAATCACACACTTCACACATCTACCAAAGGAAGTAGAATCTGTCCTGCTAAATCTGTCTATGCAAAGTACCCTTTACATGATTGGTTGAACAAAATGTATGCATATCTGTCAGGACTAAGAAGTTCTCAGTTTATTTATGGAAGCTCATAGAATGTATAAGATACCTTTATGTTTACTGTTTCTTTCATTAGAATCTATTCATTCCAAGACTTCCAGTCAGGTTTAGAGCAGCACTGCAGTTAGTTTGTCGTGAAAATTCTCCATCACCAACTTCTCAATTTCATGAAACATTCATGAGTGGGCACTTATGGTCTAGATTGTTGTCATTCTTGTGGCTTCCTCTGTTAAGGATTTAACTTTTCAAAGAAAGAAAAGTGAAAAATACATCAGTAAAAATTAGAGAAAAATAGAAAGCTGTCAATGAATACCTATACCACAGGCAAATTTCCTCATATGCAACAGATAATAATCTTAGTGCTTCCTCCCTAGAGAATCCTGAGTATAGACTGAGATTCTAGATTATCCCATCAAACTGAAGTTCAACTAATCTGATGCTCTTCTGAGATTCAGTAAATCTAACCCCCTAGTTAACAACACATATAACTGGACAATTGACAAAGATAAACAATTGGATGAACTAAGAAATATTCGAGACAAATACAAACCAAATCCTGATCATCTGGTAAGCTCTCAACATGATTCACTCTATTCATCAACATTACTTGTTAAAAACTAGTTTACTGTTTTACACAAGAAAAGCAAACCAACTTTACAACAAAAGTCTTACAAATAAACTGAAATTTGACTCGGTGATTTGATCCAAGAGTGAGCTAACATTTAATTATTTAATTTTTTTATACAACTCAGTAAAAGAACAATTTATCAATCAAGCAACAGAAATTGTAGAATACAAATCCAATAACACTAAAATGAGTTCTTGATTTTAATTAAAAAATGTACATGACATCTCCTTGATTTTCAGATTAAAGATTATCACTAGATAAAATTAATGAAACATGAAACTCAAACAAGCATTTACAATTGTAGTTCCCCAGACAAGCAATAAAACCTTCTGATTGCTTATTCAAGATAAAATTATGGAGGACTGATATTGAAAATTGAACTCCATTAAAAGAAAGAAAACCATAAGAATCTCTGAAGTTCATCAAAAGCAATATACTTGCAAACAATTTGTGCAGAGTTTCACTCCAAAAGTACCAGAAACTACAATAGCATCAACTCTTATTAGTTTGATCTAAAGTTCTCCAAGATATCTGACTAAATCTACAGAAGAGAGAAATCACAACTCAAAAGAAACAAAGCGTCTGGTGACCAACAACACGATTTGAACCTTCACCAGAAACATGAAAGAGTGGATCACATGCTTTGCTGTTATCAATCAAATTCACATAAAGTTACAGAAAATATTGTTTTTTAGGTAGAAACATTTCTGCAACAGTTACTACATAAAATTCAATAATTTGAAATAGACTGTCACATAAAGTGAAAGAGAAAACAAAGCAAATATGTGTTGCCAGAACAAAAGTGCAGAGGCTTCCTTTGGGCCATAGCCCCGTAAGCTAGCCATTGCTGCAAGCAAGATTGCACTTGGTGTAGTGTATTGCAAAAGAAGCACAAAGATAAACATCTTATCTCCAGTAACAATGATATTCAACTTCCCAGCCAACATCACCACCCCAATACCAACAATTGGAAGAAGCACAAGCCTAGTGAAAACAATACCAATTGTAGTCCTGATTCCAAGCTCTGACTTAACTGGGCCTTCAGCAAATAAGCCTCCAAGAACCAGCATCACAGAGGGCACCATAGCAGCTGCCATAATCTCAAGGCTATCCGTAAAGAATGAAAGAGGGGCATCTTCCTGAAACAAGAAGGATCTAAGTTGGGGAACCATGCCTACTATAATGGCCAAAAGGGATGCTATAGTTGGTGGTTGAAGAATATGTTGTATTGGAGTCCTCTCTGCCACAATCCTGACCTTTCTCACCACCTTCGGCTCCATCAAACACCTCACAGATTTAGGGCTACCGCTCTCTGCATGCCTCTCCTCGTCATGCCACTCCTCCTCATGACGAGCCATCTCTGTAGAATTATAATCCATATTTCCAGACACGCTCCTAAAGACCCTAGCAATGAAAGGGGTTTTGCAATGTTCTGTCTCTTTATGATGCATGTCGGGCCACTCAGCTTCAAAGAGCAGAGGCACGGTTGCATCCCTAATCTCCTCTCTCTCAATCTCCCCATCCTCAGGAATAATCTCATAAAACTCCTCAGGAGGCTCCAACATGTGGTACACAAAGGTGTAGACCAAAATGACAGCAACCCATTGTGCAAAGGAAACATAAGCAACTCCTGTCGTATTACAGTGTTTCCCAAATGGGTGGTCATTAGTATGACAGACAGATCCAATTATGGCAATTGGAAGGTTCCCTGTGTTTCCAAACCCTGTCATTAAAACAGTGAACCTAAAAAACTGAGGAGGTGGCCTGCATATCAGAGCTACCAAGTACCCCAAAATGCACGCTATTGCTGTGCTAATTATAACATTAACCGGGATAAACCACCATTCTCTCATATTCTTCAAGGTGACTGATTTCCCCAACTCTGTGAAGATCAGACAGGGGAGAAACAGGGCAAACACAAGCTTGCTTAGAAGTTTAAAAGTCTCTCTAGGGATCAATTTCAATTTAGGATGTGCAAGGACTAGTCCTATGCTACTCAGGCATAACAGTTTCAATAAGGGCACTACAGAGCTCATTAAACTGTTCGGGTGATCAGCAATTTCTTCACCTACAGATAGCATATTAAAATCCATAACTACTATTGTAGATCTGGTTTTCGCTTTTCTAGTATACCCAAAATTGTACCTATTTTTTCCGTGTAGCCAAAATTTTGCATACACTCGACCGTATATCAAACCTCTGCGTTTGCAGTGTACCCAAATTTTGAAAGACAATAAAATTTATTTCAAAACATTGTTCTCAGCAAATACTCAGCTCAAGTACACAAATCACTGAAAACAGCAAAAACTCACACGCTAGAGTAATTATAGGCCCGTATATAGCTTACCGATGCCTCAATAGATCTGCAAGTATTGCCCGGAGAAAAATGCTTGAATCACATAATATTGCCCTCTGAAAATCTTCCGAGATGATATTCAATTTATCTGTTTGGTATATGATATTCAATTTATCTGTTTGGTATATGATATTCAATTCACTTCTGAGATATATGATACTCAGATTGAACTGAATTTTTTGTTTCTATTGGTGAGATGATCTGATTGGCATATGTATCGTCGCCATCTAAGATTGATGTAAGATTCCCTTTGTCTCGCTTCTTTCTCACAGTTCTCAATAATTTAATTTGAAAGCTAAGTATTAGGGTTCTTACTAAAGATTGTGAGGATTATATTGATTGAGTTGTTTTTACTCCCCAATTATTGGCCTTGGATTTAAGTTTTTATTACACTTCAACTCGTTTGTTTTACGAAAAAGAAAACTCTAGCGTTTTAGAAAATTTGAGAAGGTAGTTTGGGATATTCCTTTAGTTGAGAATCAAGGTCTAGAAGTATCCTTTCTTTTAAAGTCGGAACACAATCCTAGTCTTAGTTATTATATCATATCTTTAGGGGTTTTGAATCTTGTGTTCAATCGATTGAACTACAATCTCTTGAATTTAAAAAATATAAGGGTTTAGATATTTTATTGAATAGTTAGTTGGATTGATCATGTATATGTTTGTGGTGTGCGTATAAAATTTTAATTTTATTTAATAGTTAGCAAGAAATAAGAAGGAATGCATAATTTAAAGGATGAAGAAGCTATCAACGAGTCGATAAAGAAGCTTAGCTATGAAATTCCTCTCAAAAGGAGAGAGAGGTTGAGTTGAAGAGGAAATGAAATCTAAAATAGCAATAGTATGATGGATTGTCGTTCTAATCAAGCAGAACAAAAGTGCAAATATTAAGTGTTGTGTTGGTTGACAAATTTGTCTTTTAATAATTAACTTAAAATGACTCCTTTTCGCCCAAAATAAAGACAAACAAGCAACAAATAGTTGGAGAGATCACCATTTCATTAGTGATCTTCCTCTGAATTTTGATTAAGGTACAACTCCCTTGTAAAGATAATTTTTTTTGTATTTTTTAATTTAAAAGGCGGATATACATTTAATCATAAAGTAATAAAGGCAAGCTAACATTTGTTCATAGCCATGATACAAATGTGATTGAAATAATCTTTTAAAACATCAACTAAAACATGAAGGATTAATGTAATCAATACTACAACTCAAAGATTGAGATATTGGTAACAAATGGATAGATTGAATGGAATGCAACTTCTTACTAAAGAAAATGAATGTAATGCAAGAGAATACAACATTCACAAAGAGAAGTAATATTCTAGTATTTATCAATGGTCAAAGACTCATTCATAAATACTAAGTATTATGCTTGAATTTCATATGCACAAAGACAATGAACTTCTCTAGAAATAAGCAAAATTGCAAAAAAATGATCCTTCTTTGATCTATTCTCCCTCATACATCAAAGTGTAATGGGGATAAAAAATTTGGACCCTTCCAATGTCCTTGAATTGCATATTCATAGATTCTCATTCTTGTGTCATTTCAATTATTGTAATTGTCAATCTTTAAAGTGGGAGTTTCATAAATTATTACCAAAATTCTTTCTTAACGAAACCCCATAGGCATTTATGACCCTCTTTAGAAACATCCTAATGATGTTACACATATCAACTTTAGTTTGATGAGCTAATATACCACCGCTCTATCTTGTAAGCCATGTGGCTCTCCATACATCTGAAACACCTACAACTCTTGATCTATGCTTTTAATTTCACATTCGCTTAGGATCATATGTGTGTGATTAGATTTACTAAAACAATTTTACATCAATGTTGAAGCTCATTCCACCGTAAATCTATCAATTTCATCACATCATTTGCTACTCTATATTAATTTGAATCATTTTGATGGTGTCCTTGCCCACTAGTTGCTACTAAGAACATCTTTTCATGGCTCATCTTTTAGATATGATGGCCATATTTTGTTTCTTTAAATTCGAAGGAATTGTATTTCATTCTTCACATCTCAATTTTGCTCTCAAAATGTCGAGCACTTCAAGTGATGTAACCTCAAAAGGAGATTTTCTCATTATCGAAGACATGGAGTGTAGTTATGTGCGACAACTAGTGGCCGACAAGTTGAGAGAGATCTTCCTCATAAGGAATGATGTAGACGAAGGTGTGATAAGAAGAATCATAGGAGAACATTTCCTAGTGCAAGTTCATGTCCATTACTTTTCTCTCTTGGGGCATTTCATATACAACATCATTTAGACTTCTGGAAAATTCGAATGGGGTGCCCGAGCTGTTGAAAGATTAGTAAGTTGACGTACATAACTAGTGTTGAATTTTCCCTGGGACACTTGAATGAATACCTATGAGAAGGCCTAGTTGGAGATGCCATCTATATTGTTATTGCCCTCATGAAGGAATAAATCAAACAAGTTGTTACTCTCTTGCACAATGGGCTTGAGAGGAATGTGATGGAAACTTTTGCTTATTATGTAGAGTTTCATGAAAATCTATTCTCTTGAGCATAGATTGATAGAATTCAAGAGGTTTTAGAGGGAATCTGCATCCTAATGTTCACTCTTTATGCGTTAAAATCTTGTATTGGCATCTCCTCATTAATATAATATAATATATATGACCTTTTTTTGCATTTTATTGCTCCTTGTAATGTGATAAAATTTGATAATCTTTGTTTTTGCTCAATTTTCTTTATGTAGTATGTTCTTTCCATTTCCTACATTATTTTCTTTAGCTAAGTAGAAATCTTTGAACACAAGATGACGGTTTTAAGAGCAACATGTGGAACCAACCTCAACTCCCATCGAGGCTTTGAGAACCTCGTCAGAATCTGACGAGGTTTAGGAAACCTTTTTCATTTTCCGCTTAACTATCTTTCTTTAAGGCACAATCTTAAAGAATTCTAAAAACACTAGTGATCTCTGAAAAGGAGCTTCAAAATCGATAAAATGCTACCACTTAAAAGAAGATTTTTTGTCATCGGAACAAGAGTGGGTTGTCGAAACCTTTTCGAGAGTGGATAACATTTTCAAAACCTTTCAAAAGCTCTAAAATTGTGCTAGTTTTGTTTGCAATTTAACTCCATCTTTAGTTTATCAACATTAATCAAGATTGTGAGAATTGTTTCGGGTCCTAAAGTAGTTCTCAGAACTTTACAAATGGTAGACTTTGGGCGTAACTTCAAATCGTTGGGAAAAAATAGGGTTGTGGTAACCTGAGTGGGACTTGACATAGGTTCAAAAACTTTAGAAAGAAGACATTTAGAACCAAAGCAAAACTTTATTTGGGGTGAATGCGGTTTCAGGGAGGATGATAAAACTATGGTAACATGTTAAATAACATAAGGGGTGTAGGTCAATACACCCTACCTCCTTGAAGCTCATCCAACTTGAACTCTTTATCTTCTTCCTACCTCCTATATCACCGTGCATGACATCTACTACTCTTTATTTCCTCCATCTTCCTTTTTGCATTCCTCTATTATACACCACCAACATCACCAATTGAACTATTGTGTACCAACCAATTGAAATGAGACTATTACTTCAACATACTTGTTGACACTACGATATTACTAAAAGAAATGTAAACCTTGATCCCAACATAAAAATCAAATAACCCTAGTGCGTAACCACAACCCCATTACCTATTATTATAAATATTAACATAAAACACAATTGCAATACTATAGAAAAGCAAATTCATTCAATCTTATTGCTTTAAGTACGAAAATGGAAGCCATTTGTGTTCCTTATTTTCACCGCATTTAAAATGTAGAAGAATTTAATAAAATATAGTGAGGTAATTCGTGCACTTTACATCTCATGTTGTTTTTACTTTTGCCTTTGCTCATATTCAATGATTATAATGAATTTAGTTTTACCTTTTGCCTCTGCGTTTTCTATTAGGAATGAAATTGCATTTATTTCTATAGCACGTGTTCTCGACTATTCTTGTCCGCTATGAGTAAGTGAATGTTAACCGTTCTTCCCTATTGGTTTTAGGTTTTTTTTGGTCTTTTAGATATAATAAAAAATCTTATATTTTATTTTTTAAAAGTTTGAGCAGCTTAATATTAATGTTATATACATGTGGAATCTTTTATGATTGTGATAAAGTTTAAAATCAATTTGTCTTTTTATTTGGAGCATTTGACTTTTTTTTATACAAAGTTGATATTGGGTATACAAATCATCTATTTTTTTAATATATTATAAACATACAAATGATTGCTCAAAATATGACTTTTAAAATAAGAATTAGTTATAAAATACCATTCATTTATATTTGTTTGTCTTATATTCATTGGATCTATTTTAGCATGTTTACCCAATTAAATTATGTTTGTAATAAACTTTTGATATGTATTGTTGGTTTGTCTTCTTTTAAAACTTAGCATATATTAAAAAACTATTTGATTTATTTTAATTATTCTTATATGATATGTAAATTCAATTGTGAAATCAAACAATAAATAGTAAACAAAAGCATTCACAATCAAAAGATCGTATCAATGAAGCAAATAAAGCAAATTGAATCCAATGAAATACAAACTGTAGATAGGGTAAAAATCAGCAGATTTAGAGTATTGAAAACAATAATCTAATTAATTCCTATCAAGCACAATAGAGTACGAAATCATACGAAAACCACAATAAATAGCACAAATGCAAACCGATCTTTGCATTAACTCGATTTATCTCCATTGCTCTTCTCCACCTGCATGAGAATGCGAGATTTTGAAGGGTTGACAATGGAGGAATGTGGAGTGCTCATTCCTGCAGCATAACGACTTGACAATGACAATGACAAATAGAAAGAATGATAGATAAAGACAGAACACTGATTTTGACAGAGTCTGGATGCTAGATGAATCAACCCCCTAAATGGATTGTGAGAAGCCGTATTTATAGAGCTGTGATGTTGACGAAGATAAGATTTGACAAGATTCGACAAGGATTTGATTTTTGACAAAAGAGGAAATACAACGAGATGAGATAAGATTTCAAAAAAGATGGAAAGATTTCATTTCCTGTTTTAAGGAAATAAATTTCGAAAAAGATGAGAAGGATAATTGATGAATTATCTAATTAAATAAATAAATTAGAGGCACACGAGTTCAGTTTTGGAAAGAAGGTGAGAATATCTTTTTAGGATTTTATTAATTAAATAAATTTTGGATTTATTTAATTAACATTGAATTTATGATTTTATTAATTAAATAATATAAATTATTTAATTAACATTAGAAGAATGAATAGAAATGATTTAATTAATTAAATAATATAAATTATTTAATTAAAATTAGCGAAATGGATGGATTATGAATATGAATTGAATTAAATAAATAAAATTTATTTAATTAAATAGATGATGACATGGGTACCTAGGGCAGAGCGTGCTACAAGATGCCTAAATGATGTAATGCCGAGACCGGTGTTGCAAGAGGACAATTTTGGGTGTCTACACAAACCTACACACGTAGAAGCATGCAATCTACCTTAGCATAGCTCCATTGTTCTCCTCCATTCACCTTGGAGAATGGTGTTATAGTACTTGCTCTTAGATTTTTAGTAGCACAATAGCATAAAACATTGTAATGATTCGAGTATAATTTCTTTTCACGATCTAAGAGAAGAGAATGAATGATAGGATGGTTCAATTTATAGATTTAGAGATATCAATCAATGGCCAAGATTTGATGAGAGACTAAGCATATCAATGACTCAAAATTGTTGAGAGGATTTGATTGGATAGTTAATTAGTTGCATGAGTCAGTTAAGATGTTTGACTGGAGAGATAAGTGAGATTGAGTGGGAGTGAAACACAATAGATAGATTAATGGACTGAATTGATTGATCAGTGAACTTGGAATGAATGAAAGTTGATTGGATTGATTGATGAATGGACTAAATACTAGTCTCAATTAACTAGTGAGATGGAAATGCATGGGAAATTAATAAATAGTTTTGTGCAAGGTGGATAAATAAATAAAATAAATGATTTTATTTATTTTAGTGGAAATGAATAAATTAAATAATTGATATCATTATTTAATTTAGAGAAGTGGGAAATTAACTAAATAATTAAAAAAAATTAATTAATTGAAGAATGATTAGTAAATTAATTAAAAAATCAAAATTATTTAATTAATAGGTGAAAATTGGTGAAAGAAGGTAATTTAATTAAATTATTAAATTATATAATTAAATGTGGAAGATGGATTGATGGTATCTAATGATGAAAAATGATGATGTTATGGTAGGAATATGTTAGTCAAATTTGAGTGTCTATATTATGCCTCTTTGAGACAATATATTTTTATAGCATTATTTCAAAGAAAGTATGAAATAATTGTGATGGCATTCCCTAGTTGAATGAAGAAATGAAAGTAGGAAGCTCCCTCGAGAGTTTGACAGAAGAATGGAATTATTAGGTCAAACTCTTGAAAAAGGGTTGGAGAGATGTGATAGAGATGAAGAAAATGAAAAGAGTAGGATAAGAAAGATTTGGGTGAGGAGGAAGATGAGGTGAGAGGAGGCAAGAGATTGCAGGTTAAGATGGTGGAAGATAGTGATGAGATTGTTATTGTTGATCGATATCACACAATTGGATGGACAATGAATGAGATGAAATGGATATAGATCGATGTGGATAGATATTGATATATAGTGTGAAGGAATAGATGAGGATGAGTATGAGGAAGTAGAGCACAAATGACAAGGGAATGGGTGAAAATGGAGAAGTAAATGGTAATTTGAAGGTAGGTGGGAGAAATTATGGCCTAAGTGGGTGCAGTTATACCTTAAGTAGGCACAATTGCCTAAAAGATGGGAACAATTGTGCCTTAGGTGGGTGCAATTACATGATAGATAGGCACAATTACATGGTTGGATGAGGAAATGGTTATTTGTTGATTAGTGTCATACATTGGAATGTATGATACATGGAATGAAAGAAATAGAAATGACATAGATTGATAGAAATAGAGTGATGTAGATTTTGCTTTCTATTTTGTGCTATTTTTATCATCATAGAACATTTTATGGTAAATGGATATATGTACACCAAGGTATGATAAACCAAGGTGACTTTGGTATCCTTTGCATGGACATCAACACTGCAAACAAGAAGGATTGTCCTCATGTGTACCAAACATAATATAGCCTTGTTGGAATATGTGAGAGAGATGATATTATAGCATGATAGGGTAAGTGCACCAAGATGGTGCATAAAAGGGGGTCAAAAGTGGCCAATTTTTTTCTAAAATCAACTTAACCTGAATTTGGAGGAGTAATTTGAGATTCATGCACTCAAAATTTGAAGATACCAAAAGAACAAGAATTGTAATACATTGAATATAGTTTCTAAACTACTAAATTTTTTCAAAGATATATGATATTAAAAGGATCAAATGCTTTGTGTACACAAAACTGTTCATGTTTTTTCAGCAAAACATAACATAGTGTCTAGTGTGTGCCACTCAATTTTTTTAGTTGCATTTAGTATCTTCAAAAACTCATTGGTAGAAATATAGTTAAGAGTGAGTACTAGAAGTTATATATTTTTTTGTAATTTTTTATTAAGTATTTTTTTTATGATTTTTCAAAGTGGATGCATCTTGAAAATCACATCACCAATCGTGCACGCCACATAACTTGCACCAAAATAATTGAAAAAGCACTTTTTTTTCCCAATGTGTAAAGAATAAAGTGTAGAACAATATTATATATTCATTTTTTCAAATTTGGGCAAGTAGGTCAAAAGTTATTAAAAAAAATCAACACATTAGTCTGTAATAACGATGGAAATATTAGTGAAAGAAATTAAAAATAAACATGTTAATGTAGTTCAAATCTAAAAAATTATATGGTTACAAATCTTGGAAGACTTGTGAAATTATGGTGGTAATTTTACTAAGATTTGATTTATAATGTGTAAACCTAATGATGAGCAAGTTGAAAAATGAGAATGGAGGAAAAAATCACGTGAAAATGAGGAAAATGAACCATCCAAGCCTAAGTACAATCCAAAACATGTATTGTTTTGTGCAAGCCAAAATACATACTTATTTTGTGCAAGCCAAAATGCATACTTGTTTTATGCAAGCCAAAATGTGTACATGTTTTGTGTAAGCTAAAATGTGTACATGTTTTGTAAAAGACATAATGTTTACATGTTTATTGCAATCCAAAACATGTACATTTTTTTGTAAAATTAAAAATATGCTCATGTTTTAACCTTCACTAAAATCACCATGTTCTTGAATCAACTAGCCATCTCTCTCCCCCTCCATTTTAGTCCCTAACTCTCTCTACATCTCTCTTTGTTAATATTCCTCTCTTTGTAACTCATCCCTCCCACAAAATATCTCTATCCATCTCTCCCTCCAAATCTCTATATCTCTCCCTACCTCTCCCTCCCTCCCTCCTCCCCTTTGTACTCTTTTTCTCTGTAAACTATGATTTTGGATTGCCCACACAATGCTTTGCTCCTTCTAGGATTTTTCACCTAAAAGGAGAAAGGGGAATGAATGGGGTCCAAAATGAAAAGTTTTAAACAAAAAATTAATGTAAATGGAATGTATTATGCCTAATTATGATGTAATAATGCACTAATATGAGATTAAAATTATTTAATGATGCAAAACTTAGAAAATGCAAAGTGCTGGAAAACACATTGTGATATGCAAAAATGCTTAAAAATGCAAGTAAAAGATGAAATAACATAACAGAATCAAAGAGGTATACCTGGAATCTAAAAATTGATGCTGGGAGATTCTAGAATCCTAAAATTTTGACTGAAAATGTTGAATAGGACACTTACGCCAGGCTGGGTGACTTAGTCCCAGTTTCAAGAAACTTTGTTAGAATAGGAATCTTCCAAATGGGTGTCCAAAAATGTCAAGATTACTTTTTAGGCCCATAAGTGGGACTAATATTCCAGTAGTGGTGAATTATCCCTCCTACAAATCTCAAGAAATTCAGGATAGAATCTTGTAGCCTCAGGTTTGTACTTGCTTTCCTGACAGGTGTCCGCACTTGATTCTACAGAAAATGGGGTAAAAAATCTCTCCAAGCTTGAATTAGGGTTGTGTTGACTTGATTGAGTTTGAAGAATTCTTGACCACTTTTCAACACCTATTTGCTTCACAAATCTGCATACAAAAGTCTGTAAACACACATGCAAACGGGGAAAAATGGTTGAGGGTTAGAGAATAGGGGTGCCTTGGTCAAATCCCACTTTGGTAATAAAACCCTAAACAATGAAATGAAATGAAAAGAGAATGATAAATAGATAACATGCAAATGTCATAAAATTACCACACCTTTGATGTTGAAAATATGAAGATATGCACAATGAAGTGCTCCAATGGATGACTTGTTTATGCTTAGAGTGCTTGAATGCTTGAGAATTGCTTGAAGAATTGGATGAGTGAATGCTTGAATGAATTAGGTGTTAAAATGAGAGGAAAAACTATTATTTATACTTGTTATTACTAAATTTCCCAAAAATTACACATCACAAGCTAACCTTAAGGGTTAGAGGACAAAATCCTGCCAGAATTTTAAAAAAATTTTGAGTTTTGTGTCAAAAAGGACTAAGTCGCCCCTATTGGTGACTTAGTCCCACTTAAGAAAATTAAGTGGGTGTTGGGAATTACAGGGCATTAAATGTTTTCCAATGAGAATATCCTAAAAAATACACTTAAAAACGGTTGGAAAGTGCATTAAGGGGTCATTTAAACATGATAAGGGTTGAATTAGTGAAAACAAGTCTAGAAAATCATGAAAGTGGGTTACAACAGTTTACAACACTTTAAAATAAGACTTGGTAAGTGATAAAAAAGAGGTTATTTAAATGAATTATAATGAAAAAGATCCTAAAAAAGTGTGAAAGTGGGTTACAACACTTCACAACACCTTTACAAGACAACCTAGAAGTCTTAATGATTCACAAGGGTCCAAGACCTAATGTGAACATGTTGGCCATATTACAACATTAAATCTAGGAAAAATCAAGCCAAAGTCTACTAGAAAGACTCAAGTGAGCATAAAAATTTTAACTATACATTTTTTGGTGACACATTAATCCCCCACTTTAGCGAGAGGATGAACTTGCTTCAAATTCTCACTAAAGTAGCCCAACATGCACATCAAGAGGGATCCAAATGCACTCATGCTGGTAAGATGAAACAACAATAATCAAGAGGGATGATCAAACCCCTAAGATTATGATCTCATGGAAAACTAGACATAAGAACAAAGGAACACATATGATGGTGAAAAGGAATGAAAGCTTTGATCATATGTCCAACTCATTGTGGATTAGATCTAGTCTAGTTATTGAAATAAGAAATATGTAGTCACTCTGGGGTGATAGAACTCATGGTTTTCCGCTAGGTGAGAAGGCCCAAGTATACTCACTTTGGGGCCATGGAACTTCTAGTTGTCCTCAGGGTGAGAAATCCCAAAACATACTCACTCTAGGGCCACAAAACTTTTGTTTGTCCATGGGGCGAGAAATCCCAAATATACTCACTCTAGGGCCACGAAGCTTCTAGTTGTCCGCGGGGTGAGAAATCCCAAAAGGTAGCTATGGGGAAAGTCGTTCCTTAGAAAGGGCTTCCCACTCAACCATATCAAAGTTATACCTCCTAATAACTTTAATAAGGTGCCACAAAGACAATGTCAATTCGTGCTTCATGAGACAAGCAAAGCTTCGTATGCTTAGAACTCATGAACAAATGCAAAGGTACCATAGGTGTGCAAGTTGTGTTATGTAAGGTGGCCATGTAAATGCAACAGAAATGTTCAAAGGATTATTTTTAAGTTCATGCAAGGTATATAACTTAGGGAATGTTGTGTCTAATGCCTCCAAGAGAGAACCCATCAAATAATAGGATATTTGCAACTTAGGGGATGTAGTGTGTTGCATTAGGCCACTAAGAGGAATGTAATATGCTAAGATAGATCACACTTATGGAGGAAATCATACCTAAATGTCATCCAAAAAGTGACAAACACATCATATAAAATGACAAGGTTGCACTAAGAACCAAGAAAAATAAAAATGATTAATGCCAATGTATGCCCCCACTTTAAAGGAATTGCTACACACCATTTTGTGAGCAAGTACTATAAAGTAGCAAAATAAAATAAAATAAAAATAAAACAAGACATGAGAGCCAACTTGGAAAGCCCCTATGCCAAGTCATATGTTTCCAAGTGAGGCTATGTCATGCAAAGGAAAGAGAAAGAAAAGAAAGGGAAGTTTCCCCCAAAAAGGAAAACACCAAACACATAAGGGATCTATGGATTTGGGATCAGTATGTTTGTTGCTACAATGTTTTTTTTTATTAAAGAGGTCATAATTGTCATCATTCCCCAAATACACATAGAACTGGAAGAATGACACAAAGAGAGTGAAAACAGAAGAGAAACAAAGTCCGTTTTGGGTCAACATGTAAGAGACATTGTGGTCTCAATGCTTTGCATCATCCCCAAAAGGAAAAAACAAGCGAAAAGAAAATGAAAAAGATAAAAGCAAAGGAAAAGATTTTGGGTCAACATGAAGGAGACATTTCGGTCTCAATGCTTTGCATCATCCCCAAAAGGAAAAACACAAAACAAAAATGAAAAAGGACCTTTTGGGTCAATATGGAAGAGACATAGGATGTCTCTATGCTTTGTGTCATCCCTAGAAGGAAAAACACAAAACAAAAATTAAAAAGGACCTTTTGGATCAACATGGAAGAGACATAGGGTATCTCTACGCTTTATGTCATCCCCAAAAGGAAAAACACAAAACAAAAATGAAAAAGGATCTTTTGGGTCAACATGGAAGAGACATAGGGTGTCTCTATGCTTTGCATCATCCCCAAAAGGAAAACACAAAACCAAAATGAAAAAAGGCAATGTATGACATATAGAAGAATAGAGGTAGGAATATAAGAAGTGTACAAAGAGATAGAGAACATCAAACACACATTACAGGGGAACATGATACACACATATGAAAGAAGAAAATAAAAAGAAATTGTAAAATGTCTAGTAATGCAAATGTAGGTCATGCATGAAACAAGTTATTCACGTCCTAATCTCAATGGGTATAAGTGGAAGATGAATAACGTATCTAAGGGACAAGGACAAATGCATTTCAAGGTCAAGACTAACAAATTATTTCCCCCAACGAGTGTAAGGAAAGAATGAGCCAAGATGGATGATGGAAAGGATCATGCAATAGTGAGAATGGGAAGTTCTACAACTATTACATGATGAGGTTGGTGATAGTGTAGTATGGGATGACAGGATAACAGTCGGTATTAGTGAAGTGATACTTGTTTAGTATGTTCTTCAATTTTCAACATTCATCAATTTGGTGGCCAAGAATATGATGATATTTACAATATGGTATGTTGGAATCTTTAGGATGAATGACCAACCTATTTGAAGGTGGTAAGAGTATAAGGCCTTTGATTAAAAGAATTTGGAGTTTCCTTTCACATTCAGGTGGTGGATGGAGAGGAAACTTTAGTTTTTTCAATTTATAAGGTCGTTTGCATTTACTAGATTCTCATTTTTCATGGATTGAAGGAGGAAGAGGACCCATGGGGATCCTAGCATCCTTGTTAATGGTATCATGTAAAGGTTGTTCACATGGAAGAAGAACATTCAAGTTAGGAGGGGAATGAAAGATCACTATGCCATCATCTCGAAGTATCCAATATTCAAAAGGAGGCTTGTCGTTATGAGGAGGATCTTGATATCCTAATCTTGTTGTGTTTTCAGCTGTTGGTCTTTGTTCTAATAATTGGTGAATGTCATGTTTGGTTGTTGTATCACAAAATTGTTTTCTTAAGATAGTAAAAACCTTTGCATATGTTTCTTCAAGGTTGATGGGGGTGTTTGTAACTTTGTTATCATAAAATGGTTGGGGAATTACTTGTTACAGGAACTAGGTATACCTGATGGAGGGAACTTATGTCCTTCATTTGTTTTGGGATGAAGATAACCAAATGTATCAGGGGGTGCAATAGTAGGAATGTCTTGTGACCTCATGGATGGGTAAAACACTGCATTGTTTTCAAGGTTATCTAGACATTCATTTAAGAACTTATGAATGCTATCATCATCTTCTCCCATGATGTCAAAAACATGAGGTGGACATTGATTAGGAGTTGAGGAAGCATGAGGCAACTCAAGGTCATTAGGATCACAACCAAAGGCATAATTTGACATGTCCACTAAATATTTCAATGAAGTCCAAAACTTATTAAAGAAAAAGGCCATGATGAAAATGAAGGAAAGTAAACTATATACTATAAAGAGAATAAAACAAAAAGTTTTGGAAAATATAACAGAATGTAGTAACAAAAAACATGAGTATAAAAAATACCCTAAAAATACCAGAAATGACAATGCAAAATGAGCAGGAGGACTAAGTAGCCCAATGTGGTGATTTAGTCCCACTGATGATTTTTTTGTGACTTTTCAAAAGTTTTAAATGTAATTTTATGTCATTCAGATGCACAAATGCAAATATAGTATGTAAATGTAGAGTTTTTGTGTTTTTTAATGCAATGATGCAATAATGCAAGCTAGTTGAGCTTTTCACTAATGTAATTTTGAAAACCCTAGGATGCAATTTAACCAATGCAATATGAAATGCAAATGAAACATAGGATGCACTTTAAAATTAGAAGTAAAGATGTTCAAAATTTAGGTTCACCAAAATGTAAACTATGATTTTGGATTGCCCACACAATGCTTTGCTCCTTCTAGGGTTTTTCACCTAAAAGGAGAAAGGGGAATGAATGGGGTCCAAAATGTAAAGGTTTACACACAAATTTAATGTAAATGGGATGTATTATGCCTAATTATGATGTAATAATGCATTGATCTAAGATTAAAATTATTTAATGATGCAAAACCTAGAAAATACAAAGTGTTGGAAAACACACCATGATATGAAAAAATGCCTAAAAATGCAAGTAAAAGATGAAATAACAAAACAAAATCAAAGAGTTGCACTTGGAATCTGAAGCTTGATGCTGGGAGATTCTGGAATCCTAAAATTTTGACAAAAAATGTTGACTAGGACACTTAATCTAGGTTGGGTGACTTAGTCCTAGTTTCGGGAAACTTTGTCGGAACAAGAATTTGCCAAATGGGTGCCCAAAAATGTCAAGATTACTTTTCAAGCCTGAAAGTGGGACTAATTCACCAGTAGTGGCGACTTAGTCCTACAAATATCAGGAAATTCAAGAAAAATTCTTGTAGCCTTGGGTTTGTACTTGCTTTCCTAATAGGTGTCTGCACTTGATTCTGCAGAAAATGGGGTAAAAAGTCTCTCCAAGATTGAATTAGGGTTTTTCTGAATTGATTGACTTTGAAGACTTCTTGACCACTTTTCAACACCTATTTTCTTGACAAATCTGCATACAAAAGTCTGTAAACACACATGCAAAAGGGGAAAAATAGTTGAGGGTTAGAGAATAGGGGTTTGCCTTGGTCAAACCCCACTTTGGTAATCAAACCATAAACAATGAAATGAAATGAAAAGAGAATGATAAATAGATAACATGAAAATTTCATAAACTTACCACACCTTTGATGTTGAAAATATGAAGATATGCAATGAAGTGCTCCAATGGATGACTTGTTTATGCTTAGAGTGCTTGAATGCTTGAGAATTGCTTGAAGAATTAGATGAGTGAATTCTTGAATGAATTAGGTGTTAAAATGAGAGGAAAAATCCTTATTTATACTTGTTCTTACTAAATTTCTCAAAAATAATACATCATAGGCCAACCTCAAGGGTTAGAGGACAAAATCCCGCTAGAATTTTAAAACAATTTTGAGTTTTGTGCCGAAAAGGACTAAGTCGCCCCTATTGGCGACTTAGTCCCACTTAAGAAAATTAAGTGGGTGTTAGGAATTACGGGGCATTAAATGTTTCCAATGGGAATATCCTCAAAAACACACTTAAAAACGGTCAGAAAGTACATTAAGGGGTCATTTAAACATGAGAAAGGGTTGAATTAGTGAAGACAAGTCTAGAAAAGCATGAAAGTGGGTTACAATAGTTTAAAACACTTAAAATAAGACTTGGTAAGTGATAAAAAGAGGTTATTTAAATGAATTGTAATGAAAGGGTCCTAGAAAAGTGTGAAAGTGGGTCACACCACTTCATAACACCTTTAAAAGATAACCTAGGAGTCTTAATGATTCACAAGGGTTCAAGACCTAATGTGAATGTGTTGGCCACATTACAACATTAAATCCAGGAAAATAAAGCCAAAGTCCACTAGAAAGACTCAGGTGAGCATAAAAATGTCAACTATACATATTTCGGTGACACATTCTCAAATATCTCTCTATCTCCCTCTCTATCTCTCTCCCTATTTCCCTCCTTCCTTTTCTACTCATTTTTTCCCATGTATCTCTTTGTCTCTCTATACCTAACTCTCCCTATCTCTAATTATTTTTTCTCCCTGTTTACATCTCTTCCTATCTCTAATTATTCGTTCTCCCTATCTACAAATCTCCCTCCCTATCTCCCTAACTCTCTCTGGCTCTCTATCTCTCTCAATATGTCTCTATCTAGGATATAATTTTCTCATGTTTCTAGGAAGAAAATATCTCCCCCATGCTCAAAAATTCATCTTAATTGGAGCAAGTTTGTTATAATATGCTCATGTTCCTATGAAGATAAAAATCCTCTTTATATCTCTCTCCATATTTCTTTCCCTCCCTCTCTCTCTCTCTCACTCATCCATCTGTCTCTCTCTAATGCACTCTCATTTCTATGAATACTTTAGAATTGAGGGTTCAGGGTTGATGGTTGAAAGTATATTATTTACAGTTGAGGGTATAGGTTTTAGTGTTAATTATTAATGTGAATATTTTTGGTTTAGTGTATAGCATTCAAGGTGCATCTCCTAGTGTTTAATGTTAAGGGTGTAGGGTTTATGGTCGATGATAAAGGGTTGAGGATCTTTCTACCTCTTTATATATCATCTCACATCTCCCCACTCTCTTATCTCCTCTCCATATCTATTTTTCTCTATCTCACTTCTCTCTCCCCCTAGATCTACATATTTCTATCTAACCTCTCTTTGATGCAGGGGAATCCAGGGTGCCAACCATTTGGTAGAGTTGATTTTTGTTTAATTTTTGTTGTGGATTAATTTTGAGATATTTTGGTGTGATTTTAACATTGTTGAGTGGATTAATTCTAATGGATATTTTGGTGTGATTTAATATTGTTGAGTCAAAAAATTAGATTTAATAATTTTGACTTATTTTGGTTTGAATTTCACCTTTAGAGGTGTGTCAAATTGAATATTATTTTAATTAAATTTCCAAAAAGGAAAGTTGGGAATTGGATTTTGGGAGTAGAGGAATATTTGAATTTGTAATTATTTAGCATCATTCTCTAGGCATGATTTGGATGCTCAAGCTAAGTGGAGTTATAAATTTGGATTGGAAAATTCAAAATAGAGAATTGATGGTTGGTAGTGGCAGTTGATAGTGATTGACAGTGACGTGACTGGCTGATGGTGGCCTACCTAGTAGGGAATGTAACCAACATGCATTGGAGAGTTATAGAATGGAATTTGATTCCATTATCTAGTTTTTGTAGAAGAGAGGGACATGGGATTTTGAGTGGGGGTTATTGCTGGAGTTTTCAGGGATTTTAGTGGTGATGAATGATTGTTGAAAATAAGACTTTAGGGTACATAGCATCTTTGGGGAGGGGAGATGGGTATAGTTTTTTTGCAAGTCTAAGGATATTTTTGTAGCAACAAACAGTTGGTGAATCCATGGTTTTTTTGTAGCAGTGGTTTCTAGTTGCAGGTTACAAGAGTTGGAGTTATGAGAAAGAAGTTTTCTCTTGGCTGTCTAATAGTTTGAAGGAGATATTTTTATGTTTTCTCTTGGCTGTCTCATATCAAATTTGAATAAGTTTTGTAAATAATTTCATTAGTCCTCTTGGATGCAAATTAATTTAATTTCTGATACATTAAGTTTGAATGAGGAATTTAAATCTTTTCTTACAAATATTTGTCACATTGTCAAGCATTTTTTGAGTTGATTTATTTGTTGTGGTGAGTTTTTGAGTGAGGGTTTGAGTCCCTACTTGCATCACTCTCTCTCAACTATCTACCTCTCTATCTCAACTTTCTATCTATCTCCCCTTCTTACCTCTCCCATCATCCCTCCTTATCTACCTCTTCCTCTCTCCATATGTATATCTCTCTTCTATCTATCTCACATCACTCTCTTTCTTTTCCTTTGTTCTCTCTATCTCTCTCCCATGTCTCTCTTATCTCTCCCTTTAATATATCTAAATTATTCATTATTTAGGGTGTAGGGCCTATGGTTTATGGGTTTAGGGTTGATGGTTTATGATGAAGAGTTGAGATTTGAGGGTTTAGGTATTAAATTTAATTATGTAGGTTTTAGCATGTTAAATTATTAATTGTGGGTTTTATGGTTATGGTATAAGGTTTATGTATTATGGTTTAGGTTGTAGGGTGCAGGGTTTACGATTGATGATATAGGGTTTAGGCTTTAAGGTTGAGAGTATAAGATTGAGTTATAAGATTTAGTCTTGAGGGTATAGGAACCTTAAGGGTTGAAGGTATAAGGTTTAGGGTACAAAGTGTATAGATTTTACGACCTAGGGTTGAGTGTAGGGTTTAGAGTATAGGGTATATGATATAGTGTATAGGGTTGATGGTATAGTGTTTAGGAGTGTATAGGGTCAAGGGATCATCCACTAGGATTTAGGCCCTAGGGTTGATGGTTATGTTTTAGGGTTGAGGTTATATGATATAGGTTTTAGGGTTGAGTGTATATGGTTGAGGGTTTATTTTATAGGCCTTAAGGTCCAATGTTGAGGGATGTGGTTTAGGGTCAAGAGGGTGTATGGTATATAATTGAGGGTTGAGGGATAGGGTTTAGGGTTGAGGGTGTAGGGTATAAGGCTTAGGGTTGAGGGTATGGGGTTTAGGGTTTAGGGTATAGGGTGTAGGGTTGAGTATATGGTTTAGGGTTGAGAGTGTAAGATTTAGTTATAAGGTTTAGGTTTGAGGGTATATGAACCTTGAGGGTTGAAGGTATAAGGTTTAGGGTATAGTATATAATTTTTACAAACTAGGGCTAAGTGTAGGGTTTAGAGTATAGGGTTTATTATTTATGTATAGGGTTGAGGTTATATCAATTATGAGTGTATTGGGTCAAGGGTTCACCCAATTGGCTTTAGGGCCTAGGGTTGAGGCTTATGGTTTAGGGTTGAGGGTGTATGAGTTGAGTGTATATGGTTGAGGGTTTATTATATAGGCCTTAGGGTCCAAGGTTGAGGGATAGGTTTTAGGGTCAAGAGGGTATATGGTATAGGGTTGAGTGTTGAGGGTTTAAACTATAGGCTTTAAGTCCTAGGGTTGAGGGATAGGGTTTAGGGTTGAGGGTCTAAACTATAAGGTTTAGGGTTGAGGGTATAGGGTATAAGATTTAAGGTTTAGGGTATAGTTTTTATGGTTAAGGTTATAGGGTATAGGGTTAAATATATGGTTTAGGGTTTAACCTATTGGTTTTAGTTCCTAGGGTTGAGCAATAAGATTTAGGGAACTTACAGTATAAGGTATAGGGTTTGGGGTTATGGGTATAGAGTTTAGGGTTGAATCTCACATCTCCCCCTCTCTAATCTCCTCCCCATCTCTATTATTCTCTCTCACTTGTCTCTCCTAGATCTACCTCTCTATCTAACCTTTCTCTCTCCACTATCTAACTAGATCTCTATATCTCAAATTTCTATATATCTCCCCTTCCTACCTCTCCCCTCATCCCTCCTTATCTACCTCTCCATCCCTCCTTATGTAGATATATCTTCTCTCTATGTCATATCTCTCTCTTTATCTACCTCTCTTCTCTATCTCACCTCTCTCTATCTCTCTCTTTCTCACATATTTGTCTTTCTCTGCCTCTCTTAGATTAATAAATTTAAACACAATATGGAAATTCAATGATAAGAAGATTCTTAGAATAAAAAATATAAAGACTTAAGATCCAAATGAAATAATGAAATGATTTGGATGGAGATGAAGACAGGTGACCATCTTAATACATTGAGTGTAGAGACACATGGAAGAAATAGAGAATGAATGTCCACATATAATCCGTGATTAGGAAAGAGAAAAATGATGGTAATGATAAATAAGTGATGGGATGGGATTAAGTGTATTTGGAATACAATAATTGAACTACAATATAGAGAGTACTTAAATTGATAATGCATGTGATACTATGCACTAGGGTATGAGGAACCAAGGTGATTGTGTATCACATGCATAAGACTAACACAAAAAACACACAGGTTGTTCCAACATCCTACAAAGTCACGTAGGGCTTTGGAGGGGCTGATGTTAGAAAACCAAAATCATAAGAGGATATCATAGTGTCACACAAGATTACAATGAATCTTGGTGGGTACAACACTAGATAACTAGGAAAACATGATCACCAAAACTCAATACATGCCCCTATTTCTACCAGTCAAAGCACATCATGATATGATGGATTGTGGTGACCTCAAGTAGGTAGAGTAGGAAGCTCAAAAACATGTTTTTGAAAGCATCCAAAAATAATAAGAGATCCCAAATTTCCTTTTCCATAAGGATGACAAGTGGGTTGATGTGGTATGATATGAGGAATGATATATCATGTGAAGACCAAAGATAGATGGGATAGATCGTAGGATTCCTATGACAAGGGATAGTCAAGATAATTGGTATTTTAGGGGGCTAACAAATTTTTTTGTAGGCACTAGCTTAGCGACACACAAACACAAGGATGAAAACATAATGACCAAAATATACAAGATATAGGCACCTTGATGGTTGAAGGTATAAGGTCTAGGGTAGAGTGTATAGGATTTATAGCCTAGGGCTAAGTGTAGGTTTTAGGGTTGAGGGATAGGGTTTAGGGTTGATAGTATAGGGTATCTAGGGTTTAGGGTTATGGGTATAGAGATTAGAGTTAGGTGTATAGGTGTTTGGGTTAATTTTATAGGGTTTTGATAAGTTAATTCTACTATAAGCCCAAAACTAAGCAAAACATGTACGTGTTGTTAAGTTAAAAAATAATGCATGTGTTTTGTAAAGGTAGATCCATTGTTCAAAGCCAAAATGAAGAAAAAAATATATTTTGTTAAGTTAAAATCACATATGCGTTTTGTAAATTTAAACGCATCATTCAAACCCAAAACTAAATAAAACACATACGTGTTTTGTTAAGTTAAAAGAACATATATTTTTTTAAATTTAAAAGCACATACGTGTGTTGTAAAGTTAAAATCATGAGGTCATTTCCAAATTGGAAATTGGCCAAGTGCATGAGGAGAGCATGGAAATCGGCTAGGTGTGTGAGGAGATCATGGAGGTACATTTCTATTGAGAAAAAAATAAGGCTACTAACACTAGGAGGCAGGTACGTGAGGTGTTGGATAATCCACAATCATTACAAGGAAATGGTGGTGGAAATCACTAGCATCATATAGGATTTGATAGTCATTACAAGGAAATGGTGATGGAAATCCTCGATACCCAACACCCTATCAACCACCATCGCTTCTCGACTATAAGGTATTGAGAAGATTGATCACATGATCAACATGTAAAGCATGTGGAATTGGTGGTTGGTTATTCTATTTAATCATCATCATGGTGAAGGTCTTTGACATCGACTGTGGTTGGTGATTGGTGGCACATTATAATGGAGCAATGATAGTGAAGGTACTATGTGTGAAGTCTACCCCAAGGACATGGGATCACAAGGATATCTCCTTTATATCCATTGTGGGTTTCTCCCTCTGACATTGCTAATTATAGCTTGGTTGCGGAGGTCAATAAATCTATTCGATCACCTTTACCTTGTGGCAACGAAGCAATTTATCTTCTTCAATTTGAGATGAATGAGGCAAGTTCTCATAGCTCAAATGACTTTGCTGATACAACCCCTCTCGAAGACATTTGATCCTATCTTAAAAGGCTCTTTTCAAAGAGCTTGAAGGAGATGATAACTGTTATTAGCAAGATCATGGGAACTACATGTTGGTCTAGGGTTCCCATCTGTGACACTGAAGTGTTTGACAACTTTTTAACCAACTTGATATAGGGATCAAGATTTTGAGAGTTAGCAATGGTTGTGATGGCCAATCTCCTCAAAGACGAGGTTAAAGATATTGAGACCATTCTGAAAGGGGGAAAAGTGGTCATGACCTTTGATGCCAATGTTGCAAAAAGAAAGATCACTATTAGACACTTAAGTTGTACAAAGAAGGTATTGGTAGGGGTAATATGGAGACCTTTTTCTTCTACTTGAGCCACGGTGTTGATTTGTTAGAGCCTAATCTTTCCATTTGGGCTGTGGAATTGGCTGAAGGAATTTGTTCATTGAAATCTCATAATCACTGAATGTATTTCAAATATCATGCATGCTCGATGTAACTTTTTTCCAAAATCAATATAAAGGGGCTACCCCCTCTAGTAGCACTTATTTACCAAAAAATTACATAATATAATATAATATAATATTAATATTATATTAATAATAAAATATAATACAATATAATATTAATACAATACAATATAATATAATATAATATAATATAATATAATATAATATATTATAATATAATATTTATTTATTTTTATAAAAAGGGGTAAAAACTTTATTGAAATCGAGAAATTAACAGTACATAAGAATCAGGGCAATTGTAGGCTCCCATGAAGGAAAACACCAGAACACCCATCCAAAAAAAAAAACCACCATCCATGTAGCCACCAACATCTTATCCCTCCACATCATCAACAATGACCCTTTCTAAATCCTGACAATAATCAAGGGATAATTGTCCCCACCCCTGAACCTTCCAATCATCCACATGCTCTGAAGCTTGCTTAGCCAAATAGTCAACAACCCTATTCCATTCTCGTGGAATGTGAGCAAAAGACACCACTTCCAACGTAGAGCACCGTTGTAAAATCTATCGAACCACCAATGTAATATGCCACTTAACCTCAACCACATTTTGCTTGTGCAACATATTAACAATAATCTATGAGTCATATTCATAGATAATCCTACACCAACCCAAGGAATAAGCACTCTCAATAGCCCAGAGAATCGCCAACCCCTCCATAAAGTTGTTAGAATACCACCCTTTATGAATGGAGAAAAAGAAAATAACCGAACTAGAACAGTCTCTTCTAACTCCACCAATCCTAGCAAGCCCAGGGTTACCCCTAAAGGAACCATTAGTATTAATCTTCAGGAAATCCATCAAAGGAAGCAACCATCTTCCAACCCTTTAAATTTTCTTTTTAGCCCTCCTACCTCTTCTAACACAAGCAAAGATCGGAAACAACCCTTGCAAGCCCAATCTATTCACAATCTCATCATCACTTCTTTCCAACAGAAAAACCACTTCACATTTGGCTTCCACCGTCTCTTGGATCATACCAACAATTTTTTACCAAAATTGTTGTACCATTAGCCTATCCCCACAAAAAATCCTATGATTCCTTTCCAACCAAAATTTCCAAAGGATGAACATAGGACCAATGCACCACACAATCTGGAGGAAAGATTCCTAGGAAGGGGGTCTTCCTAGACTACTCCATAACTCAACAAGGGAAGAAGCATGAACACAGGGATGTTTCCAGACACCCCACCACAAATGCTAGAGTAGCATAAAATTAAAG
Source organism: Sequoia sempervirens (assembly GCA_007258455.2). NCBI lineage: Eukaryota > Viridiplantae > Streptophyta > Pinopsida > Cupressales > Cupressaceae > Sequoia > Sequoia sempervirens. The sequence continues at coordinate 559,985,432 of VDFB02000017.1, forward strand.
CAACGAAAAAAAAATGGGAAGAATCCTCCTCATTGTAGTTGCATAGAACACAAATAAAGGGACCCTGGAATCCCCGCTTCTGAAGATTATCCCAAGTCAAACATCTATTCCAAGCCAAATTCTACACAAAACAATTACACTTTGACATAAAAACTTGTTCCACACATTTTTCCACCAAGGGACCTCTACCCTCCCAAACCTATGAGACAACATTTCCTAATATCCACTAGCCATAGTGAAAGCACCCTTAGGATTTGGGCTCCAAGCAAAAATATCCTTATCCCTAAGGGAACTACATTTTCTACTAGCCAAAATATTTTGAAGCTCAGCACAATCCTCCTTCAACTTGATAATAGGCCAATCGCAAGGATCTTTCCACCTACCCACCTCCAACTACCCACAAGGATTAAAAATCTTAAAATTGCTCACCCTTGACCAAGCAGCCTCCAAGAAGCATTGACAAAGATTCACCAAATTAGGATATTGACACAAAATGGGGGAAAATCCATCCCAAGAATCAGACCAAAAGAGAACCTTATCCCCTCTATTACATATCTAGAACAAGCTCTCCTTGATCAACGCAACCCCTTTCTTAAGCGTTCCCCAAATCACAAAACCTTTTCCCACTAGAGGATATTAGGAAGATCCTCCTTCAACACTCTTGAGAGGTACTTGTTAGCTAAAATCTTGGCCCATACATGATCCTGCTCTACACACCACCTCTAGTAAAGCTTGGTAGCCAATGCCAGCCTAGACCAAGTCGACTACCACAATCTAAGACCCCAAAATTGCCTCGGGCTACACACAATATCACACTTTACCAGACTCCACTTGGAAGAGAACAAGCTACCCATCCATAAGAATTGTCTAGCTAGAGAATCCAAATCCTTCACAAACCCAATAGGAGCCACCTAGAGCATACACCTATAAATAGGAAGAGTCTACACAATAGACTTTAGCAACTGAACATGACCAACAAAGGACAACCATCAATGAGTCCAATGCTTAACCTTTGCATGAAACTTGTCCAAAATATTCTGCCACAATTCCCTGGGGAGTCTACCAACAAAGATAGGAATACCAAGATAAGTTAAAGGGAGATAACCAATCTGAAACCTCAAGATATGAGCAATCCTTTGCCGAATAAGCCTCAAAGTATTGAAGAAGAAAATGGAGGAGTTATGTTCATTAATCCTTTGACTAGAAGCAACAAGATAGATATCCAAATCCTTGCACAAATTCATAGCTTCTCTGATCTTATCCATACCCATCAAGGAAATATCATCCACAAATTATAGGTGAGATTGAGGAGGCAAACCATTTCCCCACTCCTATCCCTAGATAAATCCCAAATCCACTTTACATTTCACCAATCTCCCCAAACCTTCAACAAGAAGGATAAATAAATAAGGAGAGAGAGGATCCCTTGATGAAGACCTCTAGAAGCACTAAAAAGAGAAGAAGTCTCACCATTTATCAACACTGAGAAAGAAGTGGAAGTAACACAACACATGACCCATTGGACCCACTCCTCAGCAAAACCAAAAGAAATAAGAATTTTTTGCAAGGACCACTTCACTCTATCATAGGCCTTAGCCATATCTAGCTTGATGAACATAGCCTTTTCTTTTGCAGATTCCATACAATGAATGGTTTCTATAGCAATGACCACCCCATCCATAATTTTCCAATCCTTCACAAAACCACTCTATTCCTCAGAGATCAGCTCTCTAAGCCATCGCTTTAGCCTTTCAACAATCAGCTTGGAAATGATTTTACACACCACATTACAAAGGGAGATGGGTCAAAATTGACTCAGATGATCCACCCTTCACACTTGGGAATGAGAGAAAGGAATGTAGAGTTCAAAGCCCTTAGAATCTGCTTATTCTTATGAGACTCATGAACCACCTCCAAAAGGTCCAACTTAATGATATCCTAAAATTCTTGATAAAATTCAACCAAAAAGCCATTAGGGCTTGAGGCTTTCCCTTTCTTCATCTGGAAAATAGTAGCCTCCAATTCATCTAGCGAGATGTTTCCCAAAAGATGCTCATTCATCTCCCTATTAACTAGAGAGGGGATACAAGATGAAACTTGATTTTCTTTGGCCAAACCATCCTGAGAATCCTCTCTAAATAAAGAGGCAAAGAATTGCGAAGCCTCTCTAGACATATCTTTCAAAGAAGATAAATGCTCACCCTTTTCATTCACAAGAACATGCATAGAATTACCATATATCCTATCCTTCACCGAGTTGAAGAAGAAAGCAGTGTTTCTCTCTCCCTATTGTAACAACCCAACTTGAACCTTTTGTTTCTAGTAAATTTTCTCTCACAAATCACACTCTTCCAGAGCTTTCAAAGCCCATGCCTCCTCCCTGAGTAAATCCTTAGAAAGGCCAAACTCCCTTATCTCCTGAGTGATGACATCCAAGTTAGCTTGAGCAATAACCTTAGCATGAAAAATATTTCCAAAGCACTGCCTGTTCCACTTTTTGAGTTGATATTTTACGTATTGCACAATAGTTTGGAAAAAGAATACATAGTAGTGCCATAAGCAGGTCTTCCCCTCCACCACCATTCAGCCACATGCTCCTACAAAGAAGAATCTCTTAACCACATAAGCTGGAACTTGAAAGAGGGGGACTGAGAAACACGTGCTGAAGTAGCAGATAACTTAATAGGCCAGTGATTTGAGCCCCTCCAGTCCAAAATATCAAACCAAGTAGACCACAAACCTCCAACCCAAAAGCAGGAAACCAAGAAACTGTCAAGTCTCTCAACAATATAGTTCTCTCTTGTTCTCCTATTATTCCAAGTGAACTGACCATTATGAGGCTTAATGTCAACCAAATTCAATGAAAATATGTTATCCCAAAGAAGGAAATAAGATAGATCTAATATCACAATACCACCCTTCTTGTCATCCAACTCAATAATGGCATTGAAATCATCTACAATAATCTAAGGGAAAAAAGGAGCAAGGATCCAAATGAAAGTAATATGAGACCACAATATTTTCTTACCAAGAAAATCCATAGGCACATAGATGTTTGATAGAAGAGTAGTTTCCCTCGACTCCAAACTTGAAGCAATTAGAGAAATGGAAGACTTCGAGGAAAGCCACCAAAGAGGATGAATTTTCAATGGGTTCCACAAGAAAGCCACACCCCTAACATTCCCATGAGCCCCAACACACTGGTAGTCACCTTTCTCCCATAGCTTAGGCAACAAACCAATCATACCTTCAATAGTTAACTTCGTCTCCTATAGAAAAAGAACATTAGGAGAGTGATTTCTCACCAAATCATGAACAAATATTTGTTGAGGGTCGCTGTTCAAGCCCCTTACATTGAGAGGATGATCATTTTGGAGGGTTAGAAAAATGGGAATCCAGGGTCTTAACAGATCCTGACTCCACCAAAGTCTCCCCCATCAACTTTATCTTTTCCAAATTTTTCTTTCTTCCAACTTTAGAAGACTTCTCAACAACCCCTTTCTTTAGGTCTTTCTAAAGAATTCCCAACAAAGGAGAAGCCTTACTTTCTTTAACTAAATCAAGCCCCACTTTCACTAATGAAGATGTGATCCCTCCCTCCCCCATCTTCGAATCCACAAGAGTCTCAGACCTCCCATGAACCACCAAACTCTGATATGTTTCCATTTTCAAAGCCCTAATTTCCTAAGAAATATAGTTGAAGTCTGGATTAATTCCTTCTAGAACCCCTTCTCAATCCCCCTAATCCAAAAACATCATTCCTAGATTCACTTCCTACTAACTAAGGTCATATAGAACCTCAAATATATTAAAGGTATCTCCTTCCTATTGCTCCTTAAGATTCCTCTTTTGACCCTGATTCCTATTACGAGCCTTAATAGGAAAAAAACCCTCTGCACCAACAGTCTCACCAAGAACAGGGCCCTTGTGTTTGTCCACCTTAGGAGGATTGCGAGGAGCCTAAGCAGTCTAAGGCCCAACAGATTTAGACTTTGGGCATCTCCTTTGTAGATGGCCACATTCATGACAAATGCAACAATGAAAGGGAAGTGTCATAATCCAGTTGTTGCACCCAAGAATATACACCTGCACGAATTTCCAAAGAATCTGGAAGAGGGTTATTTAAATCCATTTCAACAAAAATGCGAGCAAAAGTTATTAAATTTCTCTCCTAATTTTGTTGAGAAGGACCCAATGATTTCCCCAGCAACAAAGCAACTTGATGCAAGATGTCATTGCACCAATATTCCACTGGAAATCTAGGTAGACGAACCCACACCGAAACCCAATTCGAAAATGTCTATGAAGGATCAAAACTTGCATGTAAGGGTTTAATAAATAAACTGATTGGTTGTGGAAATAAGTCTCACCTTCAAACACTCTATTGCGATCCGCCATGTAATTAAATGTCACCATAAAGTAGTTATTTTCTAATAACATTATATCCATCTCACCCTTTAGGGACCGAGTACAATGAGCCCACGACTCCAAAAATTGAAATGAAACCCTCATTCCCAAAAATTTTTAGAGCAAAGCATGCTTCGAGTAATACTCAATATCCTCTACAATCAATTTTGGTTGAATCATTAGAACCAACATATCTTTGCTTTGTTCTAGGCATCCACTAACTTTTGGGATATGAGCACCTCCAGCCGGAGTGAATCCTCCATTCCCCAAATCATTAGAGAACAAGTTATTATTGAAAACATTTATTGAAAGAGTAGAAGATTTCATTCCCAAGGTAGATCAGAAATCCAAAGCAGTATTAGCCTCTGCAGCTTCCCCTCAATCCATCACTAGAGAGGAGACAAGGAAATACCCTTAGAGAATAAAGCTTTGAATACAACCTAGAGCAGCTGAAGATGAAAGTAAACCAAGGATAAAAAACACCCCCTCGTACACACAAAAAACCCCACCCAATAGATCAAATCACCCACCATCGATCAAGAAAAGAGAAGCCCCCCACCTACCAGATCAAAGCAACTGAATAGTAGAAAGAAGAGTCGAAAAGGTAAATCTTGGACCCATGAAAAAGATAAACATTCCCCCTTCAACCTCAACACCCCTTCCCACAGAGCAACACTCACCACCATTGATCTGTACCCAAACACTCACATGCACGAGTAGGAAGAATGCATGCATGATAGGCCTCACGGGTTCCCATCTGCAGTGCAATAATCTCCTTTAAAAATATATTAAGGTTTGGGCCTTGGTTGTTGGCACAACAAGCAAGAATCCCCCTATAATATAATATATTATAATATGATATATTATAATATAATTGTATACACCTAAAAATGGTTTGGATAATCTAATTAAGTAAATATGATTTATTTGATTAATTAACCTTTATTTCTTCTACTATTAAATAAATAGAAATATTTATTTATATAGTTCATTTTTAAATTCTTCAATCTTTATTCTATTATTTCGTCTTCATTAAATAAACAAATTTCACTTTGTTTTATTTAATTATTATAATCAATTTCATCTACTATTGAATAAATAGAAATATTTTTTTATATAGTTCACATTTATATTCTTTTGATTATTCTTTCTTAATTAAATAATCAAACTTCAATAGTTTTTATTTAATTATCATTATCTCTCTTTTATTAAATACGCAATATAAAAAATCATTTGTTTATTTTAATGATTGTTATTTCTTCCTAAAATTGAATAAAATCCAAATATTCAAATTCATGCACATATTTCTAGAGCTAATCATATTCACCTACCAAATTAGATATTTTATATCTAATTAATTTATCTCAACCTTCATAGGTAAATTTGGAGATAAACTTGCAGGCAATCCTCTTCATCTTTCTCCAATGATTCTTCCTATCATTTGGCTAAGTGTTTTTGTGGGGAGGAACAATCTCCATAATTAGCTCAAGCTTCTTCATCCTTCACCATTCAACCCTCCAAATTGAATCCAGACCTTTGTTGTGCTGCCCCTTCACAAATGTGTTGCCATGAATCTATAAATACAACCTCTTTTCATAGGAAATGGATCTCAAATTTGTGCAAACTTACTCTGTAGAAATACCAATTGAGAAATCAAGCATCTTAGCAATAGCATTATCATTTAGCAATAGTAATCATAGCATTTTAGAATCAATATCATGGCTACATCATAGTTCATTGTATTATTAAGTTTCATGTCAATTTAGATTACAGTAGTTTCATCATATCATTTAGACATCATCATATAGGATTAGAATATTGCATTTAGCAGCATCTCATTCTCTAGATTGAAATTTTAACAATCATAATGCTTACAAAATATGAGAGCCCCATGACTTAATAAATCTTTGGAGATAGAGAGCAATATGATGCATTTAAGAGTTTTCCTATATTAATTAGATTAATTATTGTTGATTCTCTTGATATAATGTCTTATTAAGAAGTGTTATTTATTATTTTATTCATTACTTATTCCACGCTTACAAATTAGCACCCACAGTGGGGCTCAAACCCATTATTTTAAAAAAATTTTCTTGAAAAGTGTACTTGCAGCTTTGGATGTGCTTCTTTTAGCGCGATTTAGAGATTTTACAGTGCATCTACCAAATAATTTAGCACATCCATTAGAAACTTTGGCACATGTGAAGATTGTTCCATTGCATTTGACTACACTTCCAAAACTCTCTATTGTGGCACATTCAATTAATTCTACAATGCATATGATTAATTCTATAGTGCATCTAATTGATCCTGTAGCGCATTTGATCAATTATGTGGCACATATGACCTCTGTTATATCACATTTGTAAATTGTTGTTTGGATCCGATGCAACCATGACCAATAGTTTCATTGTTGCTTTTGGATTAAAATGAACCAATCCTAGGGTAATCATTTTGATTAAAATACACCAATCCTAGGGTAGTCATCATACATTGCTATCTCAGTTAAAATTAACATCATATCTTTTTTGAAGCAATATCTTCACGTAGAATAGAAAATTGTCATCTAGGCTTTAAAATTGAACATTGTTTACTATGATTGTGTGGTGATAGGCCTATGCTTTCCCCTTAACTAGGTGATCAACATGCTAGACTCATCTTTTAATTTCATGCACTTTATGCTTTGTTAAATCCTTTAGAGGGCCTTCCATAGTGGGAAAAAGTATTCACCCTATGGGAACAACCTGAGTGGGAACAACCAAAGCTAGGTTTTCCAACTCACTATAAAACAAAAGTAAATATGGGGAAACCCACATTTACCAGAAGTGTGCAAGATAACCATCCCCAAAATCTTTTTTCTAAAGATTGGGAGGTCTCCTGAGGGATTTTATCATTTTTCACTTTGAACGGATACCCTATCTATGAACCTTAGTGTAGAATCCAACTTGTCAGTTTTCAAACATTATAATACTCACGGTACAAGGGGAGGGAAGAATCTTCTCCCAAGACACTCAACATATAATTTCCAAGGACTGTTTGCTCAAGGGATTGAGAAATCTAACTTTGAATATGTTCCTAGAAAAGACAAAACATGAGTGCCCTCTAGGGGGTGACATGACTGTGTGAGTCGATAGAATTTTAAGATGTGGGTTGTTGAGTATTATGATGAAATTTTTGACCTTAAGAGTGAGTCTGCTTGAAGTGTATTCTTTGTCAAAAACTAGTGGAAATCAAGGAGGATCATGTTTTATTCTTGAACATACACTTATTGTTAGATTCTAGGACTTAAAAATAACTGTTTTACAATTGCTTGTTGTGTTTTCAAATCATTAATTAAGATAAAGATCATCTAGAAAAACACAAAAAAATTGACAAGTCAACCAATGAAAATTTATGATTAGGGATTGGAAACCAACAACATTTGTGAAGAAATCCCTCACAAAAAGAGTTAAGAAACAGAAGAAGCAACTTAGCTACAATTTTTTTTTGGAAAGGAGACGCTTCTTATATCAAAGTAGAAAAATCTTGCTTGAACATCAAACTTTTATCCATAGGTATCATGACTTTGCTAGAGGATATACTAATGATTTTTCCTTAGAGCCTTTATATTCACAAGCTTATTTCCAATGAAGATCTCTCTCACAAAAGCATAATCATAGTCAACCCATTTGTCATTCTTTCATCCCACAACTGGAAATATAATATTCCAACAAGCCAGATCAATTCTTCCAATGGAGGAAAAACTTGGAAAAATTAGGCTTGTCATAAAAAATTAGAGATTTACCAACAAAGATACCCTGTCAAAATACCCCAAATTTGGAAAATTACACCCAAAAATCAGTCCCTTTATAGAGAAAAACTGGACAACACTGTGAAGTCCCAAAATAGTGCATTTACAGTCTATTTTAGCGCAAACACCCTATCTTTTAGTGCATTTTCTATTCAAATAGCACATTCACAGTCTATTTCAGTGCATATGTAGTCTGTCACCAAAACTTACCAGTGTCAAAAATTACCAGTAACTTGGCATAGCCACAGTCTATTTTAGCACATATACCCTATCTGACAGTGCATTTACCATATTTTTTAGTGCATACATAGTTTGTTTTAGTGCATCTTCCCTCTATAATAGCGCATCCAAAGAACAAGAAAAAAGAGAGCTATTAGAAACTCCTATCAAATTGTTGACATTATAACTCAGGTTTTTATCAGGATAAAAACATTTTCATAGTCCAGACAGTGTCTTAAACCTAAAACAAATAGGATCTTACAAGTCAAAACTCTTTCAAGTTAAAACTAGATCTTGCAACTTTAAAGTGTCCAAATATCAAACACAAATCTTGGTTATTAGGTTAAGTTTCATTATTAGGATTTTGTCATCCTACAATCATGAAACAAAACACAATAATTAGATTTTTAACTTGGTCTCATCAATAGGATATATCATTCTATTTGAATTTGTTAAATCCAATTGAAACTCATCCAAACACAAAAGATCAAAGTTCAGTGAGAAAAAAAACACTTGTATGCCAATTTTGACAAGGTTATAAAGAAAAAAATTTAGGGAAAAGGAAATTGAAACATCAAATATCATGGCCGAAGAAAATCCTTTTCACAGATTCTACCAAAATGATACAAATGAAATAACCCAAGAAGATATCCAAACTACACAACAAGATCCAAATTTCCAAAAATTAATGGAAAAGGTTTTGGAACAAGATATGGAAAAATACCTTTTGATGCTAGCTTAACTAGGTGCCAAACTTCCAAAAGACTTTGACATCAATTGACTGAAAGAAACACCTAAAGCATCTGAAACTGAATCACACAACACACAAAACATAGATCAAGTGGTCTCCCTAACACATCAAATGCAAAAATTGCAACAACAACTCCAAGATATGCAAAAAGGAAGCACAAAGAGGTACTCATTACAAGACATTTGTCCTTACCCTTTTGATCCAAGTGTGGAAATGATACCATTTCCTAGACATTGAAAATTCCCAAAATATGACAAGTACAATAGTAAAAAAGAACCATTTGATCATGTGAGGGAATACAGAACCATGTATAGAATTTGCACAAGAAGACACTTATCTAATGAGGTTATTTCCAAGGAGCTTAGGAGGTCTATGTATGGAATAGTTTTCTAAACTACAACCAGAAATTTGATCTTTTGAAGAAATAGTCAATAGATTTATCTCAAAATTTTCCTTCAATATTCAACATGAGGTAACAATAAAAGACCTTTACAACATGAAACAAAAGAAAGGTGAAACATTCCTCTCATTTCTACAATGATGGTGAAGATTGTTTGCTAGATATCCCCGTTCTATACCTGAAGAAGAAAATATGGAATTATTCGTTGACAGCTTAACTGATGACATGAGTTATAGGCTTGAACTACAATGTCCACCTACTTTTGAGAAAGTAATTAAAAATGGGCTCAAGATCGAGGAAGCCTTATTCAAAAGAGGAGTAATAAAACATTACAATGAAGGATCAAACAATAAAAATTCCTCAAATCACTATGGAAACAATGATAAACCTAAGTTTTGGAAAAATAATAGAAATACTAGAAATAATGATACTACAAATGACACACAAAATGTGAAACCAATATTTAATTTGATGACAAATACTGCAAAGAACAATAAAAAAATGACCAAAACATCAATCAGAATGTTAGTCAAAATAACAATCCAAAAAATGGAGAATCTAAGCCACAATCATATCCAAGACCATCAAATCGATGAAGATTCACACCATTGGGACACACACTAGAATAAAAAATGAGAGAGATTATTGAAAATGAACTTATCACCTTACCCAAAGCAAGAAATTGGGAACGAAAAGTAAAACCATATTGGTGGAATGATGTTGACTATTGTAACTTTCATAAAAACAAAGGACATAAGACAAATGATTGTATGCAGTTGAAACATCTAGTACAAGATTTGATTGACAACAAGAAAATATTTGTGGAAGGACCTCAAACAAATAATGATCACGGTGCATTTAAAAATCCTTTACCAAATTATGAAAAGGGAGAATCTTCTTCTGCAAATAGTAAAGGTAAAAATGTAAACTACATTTACGACAACACTATTCATTATATCTCTATAGTTGAGAATAATGAGGATCATGATGATCAAATTGATAAACCAATGACATCATACCCATAGATTTGATCCCAAACATAGATACATCCAATAATTAGGTCAATGTCATAAAAATCAGGTAAAACCTAGAATATTAACCAATCAACATGACAAGGGGGCAATCCAAGGTAATATTGAAAGGAGTTTCATATAAAACCATAGCTACCCCTTCAAATAAATACAACATAATCGATCAATTACAGAAAATACCAACAAAAATATCAATTTTGGAACTCCTTAAAATCTCACCATCTCATAAGGAGGTTTTGGAACAAACTTGTGGCCACAATAGTACCCAATAATCTAGATGTTTTCCAATTCCAGGGTATGGTGGGACACTTAACCACACCTCACTGCCTATCATTTTTTGAACAAAATGATGTGTCACTTACTCATCCACACAATGCCACCCTTCATATTGAAGTCTTAATCCACAAACACCGGGTAAAACGTGTCTTAATAGATGGTGGAGCTGGCTTAAACATTTTCACTTTAAAATTGATTCGTGCACTAGGTTATTCTAATAATGCTATTGATTCTAGAAGGAAGATCACAATAAAATCCTATGATTAAGAAGAGAGATCCTCCAAGGGATTGATCGTGTTGCCTATTCAAGTGGGACCAATTGTGAAGAATATTTTTTTCCAAGTATTAGACAAAGAGCACTTATAACATACTCTTGGGATGTCCATGGATTCATGAAATGCAAGCAGTTCCTTCAACTTATCATCAATGTTTAAAGTTTCTAGTCAATGGACAAGAAGTCACTATTTCAGCTGATTATAATAGTCCTAAAACTTGTAACACACTTAAAACACCTCAAGACACTTTGGTGCCCCATAATAGAGAAGCAAACACTTCTAGTTCATCTAGTGGTGAAAAGCAACTAAATTTTATATCCAAATGGGTTGAGGAAAAATACTAGTCAAAGGAAACAAGTGTTGCTGACTCCACTTCATCAAACAATGAAGATCCACTGAATACTCTATCACAACAATTCAAATAAAAGATCTAGTTAAGAGACAAGGGCTTGGGAGAGTATTCCATTGAGCAATATTTTTGTTTTTCACAATTGCTTCCATCTCCAAGGACATATGGACAACCATTAACAATAACACAACAATCATCACAACCTACCACGGTTCTGGATGAAAGGTTTGTAAAAGTAGGTACTCTAGAAGACAAATCAAAAGACAAGGCCATCCTCAATTGGCTCTACAAAGACAAAGAAGCATCAACATCAACAAATATTAGCATAAAGACAGATCAATATGGTAAAGGAAAAGCTATCTTAGAGAAAATGGGGTATGAAGGACAAGAAACTATTGGAAAAATAAAAGAAGGAATTATAGAACCCATTCAACCTCTCACACTTTAGTCAAAAGATAAAATAGGACTATGTTACAAGGGAGAAGCAAAGGAAGAAAACACTAATAGAGTTGTTGAAAGGATACTTCAAATGTAGGATAGTTTTGAAATAGTTTCTAATGAGTATGAGTGGGATTCTTTATTAGAAACATCATACAAGGAAATACCAATTGATGTCATAAAAGAGTATGCACCCACGTGTGAGGAAGGAAAAAGCTCAAGAACTAAACCCCTTGTATTTGGATCACAAAATATTGATGACTCAAGTGAGGATGGAAAAATATCGAGTGAGATAGATGACTTGGAGGAGAGTAATATCATAGACCTTGACATTACCACTAAAAATTTTGACAACATTGCCATGGGAACCTTTACTGTCATTGACCTTAACCAATCCAATGACTTTCTACCCTTACTACATCATGAAATTATCAAATGGGAACCAACTGAACCTATCAATGTACCTATCTTTGAGAATGATGATGCTATCATAAATTTACTTTGTTGTGATGAATCTGACACAAGTTCTAATCATAGATCTCATAATGACACTTTGAGCCAGGAGGGTGTCAAATCTTTTAGTTGTAAATTGAAAACAAGAATAATGGACCTAATGGTGAAAACCATTCAATGGCAACATTACATCTCAAAAAAGTAAAAATAAAGAATGCATCTAATGGTGAAAACCTCTTTGAGGCACCAAAAGATGGGAGATTTGACACCCTTCCAGAACATTATCATGACAGATCATCAGTACTGGTGGAGCCTACACAGTCTATCAATATTGGAACAATAGAAAAATAAAAGACTCTACATTTGGCAGCATCAATGACTACACAAGAAAAGCCATAATTCACCAAGTTCTTTGAAGACAAAAGCATTAAATTTGCTTGGTCATACTCTGATATTCCAGGTTTAGATCCAGATCTTCTAATGTATCATTTATCTCTACCATCTAGGATAAAACCTGTGAAACAAAAACTAAGGAAAATGCATCCACATATCGCCTTGATGGTAAAGGTCGAGCTAGAAAAGTTGTTAGATGTAGGATTCATTAGGTCTATCAATTATGTTGAGTGGATTTCTAATATTGTACCTATATCTAAACCAAATAATAGTATTAGAATATGCATAGTTTTTAGAGATCTAAATAAGGCATGTCCAAAGGATGATTTTCCTTTACCAAACATTGACATTATTATGGACTTAATAGCAGGACATGCCATGTTGTCACTTATGGATGGCTTCTCAGGTTATAACCAAATCAAGATAGCACTCGAAGATCACGAAAAGACAACATTCACATTTCCATGGGGCACATTCTATTGGAACACCATGCCCTTTGGGTTGAAAAATGTAGGTGCAACATATCAATGTGCAATGATCACCATTTTCCATGACATGATGCATAATTTTATGGAAGATTATGTGGATGATATATTAGCAAAATCATACACTAGAGAGGGACATTTGGAGATTCTGGGAAAAATATTTACCAGACTAGAGAAATTCAATGTCAAATTAAATCCTAAGAAATGTGTGTTTGGGGTTACATCAATAAAACTTCTGGGTTACATAGTTTCAGAAAAAGGCACCGAGGTGGATCCTACCAAGGTCAAGGAAATAATGGAAATGCTACCACCAAAGAATATCAGTCAATTAAGATCTCTACAAGGTAGGATACAATCAATCGGGAGATTTATCTCCCAATTAGCAGAAAAAAGTCATCCCTTCAATCATTTGCTACATAAGATGTCTCTTTCAAATGGGATGAAGGGTGTGAAACAACTTTCAATCAAATAAAGCAATATCTAATGTCACCTCCCATATTGATGCCACCTACAAAAGAGAGACCATTGTTACTATACATTGCAACAACAAATATTTCTTTAGGAGCTCTATTAGTACAAGAAGATCCTAAGGGAAGGGAACAAGCTATTTATTATATCAACAAGAATTTGAATGGTTATGAAATAAATTATTCCTTCATCGAGAAAGAATGTTTGGAAGTGGTTTTTGCTACCCAACAATTGAGACATTATATGTTAAACCACACGGTTAAACTCATAGAAAATATTGATCCCTTAAAATACTTACTCAACAAGGCCGGTCTAACATGGAGACTAGCCAAATGGGTTATGCTCTTGAGAGAATTTGATATCCAATATGTGGTTAGGAGAGCCATCAAAGGTCAAGTGATTGCTGATCACTTAGCTAAAGCTCCATTACTAGATGATTGCCTAATGACATAGAGTTTCCTAATGCATAAATTATTACTATGACAACGCAATGGAGGCTTTATTTTGATGGGTCATACACACAACGTGGGTCTGGCGCTAGAATTCTATTTGTTACACCTCAAGGACACACCATCCCAAGGTCCTATAGACTCATGTTTCCATGTACAAATAATGTAGCTAAGTATGAGGCTTTGATTATTGGCATCAAAGTGGCGATTGAATGGAAAATCATAGAGCTATAAGTATATGGAGATTCACAACTAGTCATTTATCAGGTGAATGATGAATATTAGACAAAAGATGAGAAGTGATGCCATATAAAAAGATGATAGATGATCTTAAAAATTACTTTGTGGACATCAAATTTGAATAGATTCCAAGGGAAAAAAACAAAGTTGTAGATGCTATGGTGACAATTGCTTCTCTTTTACAATTTCTAGAAACGTGAGGTTGTTATGAGTTTATGGTAGAACTAGTGTCCAATCCTGCTTATGATAACCTAGAATCTCATACCATATGCCATTTAGCTGATAGTCAATCCTCCATTTATGGAAAGATTTATGCTTACCTGAAAGATAATATCCTTACTCCTAATCTTTCCAAAAACTAGAAACACAATTTCATTCGCCAATCCACATACCTTAATCGTTGACATACTTTACCATAAAGGTATAGATGGTACTCTTCTTTGGTGTTTATAACATAACAAGTTTGAGCCAACTTTACATGAGGTTCATGAAGGTATTTGTGGAAATCATTCAAGCGGACTAACCCTAGCGAAGAAACTCCTCCATTTGGGATATTACTGGCCGACCATGGAGAAGGAGTCCTTTCAGTTTGTTAAGAAATGCTAGAAATTTCAAATCCATGGTAATTTAATTCATGCAATAGCACAAGAATTGCACCCATTCACATCAACATGGCCTTTTTGTTAGTGGGAATAGACCTAGTAGGAAAGATTAATCTATCTTCATCTAATGGACATAAGTTTATAATCACAACAATAGAGTACTTCACAAAATGGATAGAAGTGGTTCCCTTAGAAACAATCATTGGGGAGAAAATATCATCTTTCATACTAAACTACCTAATCTGTAGGTATGGAATTCCTCAGTCCATTGTCATAGATAATGGTCAACCTTTTAAGAATCAGGATGTGTAGGAACTATGTGAGAAGTTTCATATCCAACATCAATTTTTGACACCATACTATCCTCAGGGAAATGGCTAGGAATAGGCCTCAAATAAAACTATTTTGAAAATCTTGAAGAAGATTGTCAACAATGTTGGATGTGACTGGTACGTTCAGTTAAATCCCGCTCTTTGGGCATACATAACTAGCATTAGAACACCTATAGGAGCTACACCATATGCCTTGGTATATGGATCAGAGGCTATACTACCCATTGGGGTTGAGATTCCATCACTATGTGTATCACTGAAGGGGATCATTCCAGATGAGGATTATAGGGTCTAGACTTCAAGAGCTGAAACTATTGGATGAACGTCATCAAAAAGCTATGAACCATTTGACAACATATCAACAAAGGATGTCTAGAAGCTACAATCACAAGATAAAGAGTAGAGTCTTTCAGGTTGGGGACTTGGTCCTAAAGGAAAACCCTATAAATCAATTGGATAGAGAAAATAAAGGGAATTTTGAACCTAATTGGCTAGGTCCCTTTGCAATCATATCCGTCTATGGATCTGGAGCCTATTGGTTGTCTACACCTGAAGGGGATTTGTTTGATGAACCTATGAACAATATCCATCTTAGGAAATTCTATACCTGATTCATCTAGTGCATGGTTGAAAAGGTCACCTTGATGAAAACCTGACAAACAGGCATCTTGGTGACAAAAAATAAAAACAAAATAAAAAAAAGAGAAAATTACAAAAAAATCAGAAAAAGAGAAAAAGACAAAAAAATCATAAAGTCTAAAAAAGTGAAATAAAAATAAGTAGTGAAAACTTGGAAGCAGATGCTACTTGTGATTTAAACCAACTTTTCTATCTATTGGATGCATGACTTGGTCATCCACTTTTTCCATCATTTTCCACCTAACATCTGAAAGGAGAACATCATGTGCATATCCTGACAAAGTGATTGTGTCACACCCTAGCTTGGGGGAAAAATCCTGAAACCACTAGGGGCAATAAAATTGAACTTAAACAAATGGACAAACAATAGTATGATGATGCAAAAAACATAATGATCATTGAGAAACCCAACATTTAACATATACCAAACATCATATCACTTCAGAAAATCAACCATCCACATCAAGACAGTTTGTAATGCCCATAATTTACACAAGGGCAAGAATGCAACTAACTTTTTTTTTAATCAATTTTACAAAATACTAACATTTAATCAACCATACATGTGCATGGTACATGCAATATGCATTGGTGAAGTAGCTTGTGCAACATTGTGGCTGACACGTCGCTCGAGAGTGGGCTAAGGAAATGAAAACAATTTTGGGTTGACTCCAAACATAGGGTTTACAAGACTTTTAACTACCAATCAGAAGTTGATGCTTACTTTTGCATAATAGCTAATGTCCTTGTTAGACCTCCATAGTATGGGTTCTCACGTGGGGAAGACTATAGGTATTATCAATTTATTTTACTAGAAACCCTAGGGATCAATTAATGGAATGTTGTTTACTTGATTGCCCTACCCTATTCAACCATCTTGACGATATTATTGAAAATCACATAAAACATTTCACCACAAAATTTAAATATGAAAATGATTTAAATATTTATAAACGATACGTTAATTATAAAATTCCTATTTTTAATTTATTTATTATCTCCCTCTATTAAGTTATTATTAATTTAATTATTAAAATAAATAAAAGTATATATATATATATATATATATATACTCTAATAATAAATTTAAAGGTTAAGATTAAAATACAAATTAATACATTTAAAATTCCTTTACATTTACCTATTATTAATTTCCTTGAAAAGGGAAGGAAGAGATAATATAAGTATTATATTTTTAAGAACCCTAATATTAGGTGTTTTTTAAAAAAATCTCTCCTTATTTTCTTATTTAAATTAAAAGAATCTTTCTAAGGGGAATGGGAATACATTCCCCTCTTTTCATTTTTAAAATAAAGTAACTAAACATGAGATAAAATGGGATGAAGATAATGGGAAAAGATATTACTTACGTGGGAGGAATAAAGTGAACACTAAAGTAGCAACATATGGAGATAAATTAAAGGTAAGGTTTCAACATAATTTATCTAGCACGACCCTAAATATAACTAATATCATTTAAGCATGAAGTGCGTGATTGCCATATATCATTTAAATGAATGCGAGAAACTATAGCGTGGGTTTTCCTCGAAATATGAAGATTCCCTTTTAATTGTTTTTCTTTTCTTTTCACTTAAACAAGCACTTCACGTGTCCGCTCACAACGGAATTATGAAGCACCGTTTTTTTTATTTAAAACAAATATTGAAGTAGAAATATGAATATTACTTTTCATAAGTTCTCACGTGAAAACAAATTTATTTCTATTATCTGTGTTAAATGTTACTCAGCTCAATGGAACAGTATTCAACAAAATTTTAAATGGTTTTGGTGTCCATTTTAAAAATTTCATTTGGGCGCTCAACAATTAGATAGGAGTCAACTAAACAACCAAAGTGAGCCTATCTCAAGGAGAACCCTAAAAGATAAATCAAATCTGACTGCGTCTCTTTTCTCTGTGAACTGCACATTCAACGCTTATTATTATTTATTTATTTTTGTTTGTTTTATTTTTAATAAGACACTCCCTCTTATTTATTACTGACGGCATTGCATCCTATTTAATCATGGCAAAATCTAACTTTAGGGTGTTCAAAGGAAAAAAGAGGTTGCAGATTAAGTGAGCCAAATTTAATATTCATCTAGTTCCGTCAAGAACTATTCAACCCTAAAATTGTCAACACATGCTTACCTATGTTCATCCTTCTTTTACTTTGCAAGAGAGAATCTGGTGATAGAATGAAACATGGCCGGGAAAAATGAACAGACCGATGTTATATTACACACTATCATTTTATCCTCTCAGGTATATCTATTTGTTTTAGTTCATTTGATGCAGGACTCTCTCTTTATTTTTTTTGAGGTTGCAACCCTGGTTTAGCAATAGATTTAGATATGTAAATCTCTCTGTATTTAAGTGTAAGGAGTTAAATATACTTCCAAACGTTTGTTTATGCATCACATAGCTAGGATGCAAGGGATGTTCGTATGGTTAGGAAGTGGATTTAGAGTGGTCAAGGACGTGTAGTGAGTCGTCTAGAGCATGACCTTATTATTATTATTTTTTATGCAGGGCATGGAACTAGTGTAGGAGATCTTTATGATAGGCTTGTTACATAGGCAGGTTATCTATTTGTGACCTAACTGACCAAGATCTCTATTTTAAGAGGGGGTGAATTCTTACCCCTATGTATATGGCCACTTTTGGTTGCAGAGGAGAATGTTATGCATATATCTGAGGCATTTCTCATTTCATAGTCAACCTAACACTACATTGCATAACTCAAAATACCTAATGCAATAAAACTCTCCAGATTTTTAAATACAGATTACTCATATATATTTTTTTTGTATAAAATGTGGGAGTTTCCTATGACCATATATTATACCTATACTTGCCATGCAAATACGTTTATTGCTATGGATATATTATTTTGATATTTTGTAAGAATGAAATACCGCCATGTAAAACAATAGAAAAAAAAACCTCTAAAATAAAATGCAGTCCTGCTTTTAAAGAAACCATCCAGGAACATTTTGAACAGAATACTAACATTATTTTCTTGTTTCTTTCCTTAAACTAGCAAAACAGAATAATATTTACCTTTCTATATTTTTGACTATATTAAAAATGGATAAATGCTTAATAAGCAACACACATTTTCATCAAAAGTAGAACAAAAAATTTATATTATGGTTCTGTCCATCTTGAATGAATACCTGAAGTAAGAAAACACATTTTTCTCTAAAACCAAAAGTCATTTATATGGAACTTTTAAACAGAATAGTGTATTTCCCTTCTAATCATAAAATGCATGACTCCTTCCTTAAAATCATAGCATATAATGTAAGTATTTATTTTCTGTTTTACTTTCAACATAGAATAAAAGTTGCTTTCTCAAAAATTAAATATACATTTCTTTCTTTCTTATAGCAAAGGAAAATTTTCTCTTCTCACATATACAAGATATTTATTTGCGGCATACATAACCAGATTGACATCATCATACAAGACATGAGATCTCTTTCTTTTCTTTCTCATTAAATCCATATCAAACCCAACACTCTACCAAAGTGATTTCCACATAGGCTCTTTACAACAACCTTTCAAGGATATAACATTCAACTTCAAAGGGAAGATTTACTTTGACATAATAACCCCATCTTTACTCACAAGGAACATGGCTACTCCAAGAACTGCTTAGCTTCCTCCAACCTGTAAAAAAATACACAAACTTTTCTCTAGAGGCCAATGGGGAGCTCACCTCCCAACCTTTGGTTGGAAAACCAACCACCCCTGAGCTAGGAGGCAACTTGGGAACCGGGCACAAACATTTCCAAGACCAAACAATCATTCAAACACATACTATGCACACAAGAAAATTCACACCCACCCAAGGGAATATTTCACATAACAATGAGTTCATTATGAACTCAAAACGGGGAATGGGGGACCGTGGACTATGCACTCCATTTTGAGGACCCAAAAGTAATATCATGAATAAAAATCACCAATTTTTCAACCCTTCATTACAAACCCTTCCTCCACATCTCCTTATGCACCCAACCATTCTTCACATTACACAACACATAGGGGTACTCATACCCATCTTCTAAACCTCTCCTTTTAAAAGAGGAATAACTTGTCCCCATGGAGGTTCCTACTCCAACCATCCCCAAACTTGGGATGCTCTTCCCAAATTTGGGTGACCCTATCCCATTACAACCCTCTTCCCCAACAATATACATGAAAACAAACATAATTTAAAGGAAGCATTTCAATGAACCTATGAATAGTATCCATCTCAGGAAATTCTATACCTAATTCATCTAGTGCATAGTTGAAAAGGTCACCTTGATGAAAACTTGACAAACAGGCATCTTGGTGACAAAAAATACAAACAAAATAAAAAAAGAAGAGAAAAATACAAAAAAATCAAAAAAAGAGAAAAAGACAAAAAAATCATAAAGTCTAAAAAAGTGAAATAAAAATAAGTAGTGAAAACTTGGAAGCAGACGCTACTTGTGATTTAAACCAACTTTTCTATCTATTGGATGCATGACTTGGTCATCCACTTTTTCCATCATTTTCCACCTAACATCTGAAAGGAGAACATCATGTGCATATCCTGGCAAAGTGATTGTGTCACACCCTAGCTTGGGGGAAAAATCTTGAAACCACTAGGGGCAATAAAATTGAACTTAAACAAATTGACAAACAATAGTATGACGATGGAAAAAACATAATGATCATTGAGAAACCCAACATTTAACATATACCAAACATCATATCACTTCAGAAAATCAAACATCCACATCAAGACAGTTGAAATTAAACCAATTAGAACAACTCAAAATGGATGATCTAATTTGAATAATGATTGAAATACTTTAAGAAGAGGTTGAATTTTTGTACTTTGATCATTGTTATCATTTATTTAGGGCAACTCGATGATGTATTGAACTAGAGAAGTCAGAAAGAAGAATGATATTTTCTTTGTTTGTTGTTGTGAATTAATTATTTATTGTGTGAATTATCGCAAGACATGCTCTACAAAGTATCACTAATGACATTCCAATTCACATAATAAAATAATTGATTCTTGTTTGTTTACGCAAAAAAATGCTTAGGTCATCTTGGTTCAATTATACCTAGATGCTTGTGTTATCTTGCAATATCAAAAATCATGAAAGTAGTACTCAGGTCATCATTGGTCTAAATTATACCATTGATGCTTGTATTCACTTTCAACATTTTAAAAGCTCCATGATGATAACAAGCAAAATAAAAGGACTATTAAGATGCCAATGTTTGCATGGAGATTTGCATGGAAAATTAGATTGCATTTGTAGACACCCAAAAATGTCCTCTCATGATACTTTGTCACAACATTACATCATTTAGGCATTCAGTGGCATGCTTTGCCCTAGGTACCCATGCCATCATCTAATTAGTTAAATAAATCTTATTTATTTGATTAATTTCATTTAGTCCCTTCCTATGCATAATCCATCCAGTCCTCTAATGTTAATTAAATAATTTATATTATTTAATTAATTAAATAATTTCTATTCATTCTTCTAATGTTAATTAAATAATTTATATTATTCATTAATTAAATAATTTATATTATTTAATTAATGAAATCATAAATCCAACATTAATTAAATAAATCAAATATTTATTTAATTAATAAAATCCTAAAAATATCTTCCCGCTTTCTTTCCAAAATTGAAACTCATGTGTATCTAATTAATTTATTTAATTAGATAATTCATCAATTATCCTTCTCATCTTTTTAAGGATTTATTTCCTTTAAAAGAGAAAATCAAAATCTTTCTATCTTTTAAAATCTTATCTCATCTCGTTGTATTTCCTCTTATGTCAAAAATCAAATCCTTATCAAATCGTATCTCTATCCACATCAAGGCTATATAAATACGACCTCTTACAATCCATTTAGGGGGTTGATTCTTAAGTATCCTCAATTTGTCAAAATAATTCTTCAGTCTTCCATCTGTCTCTATCATTCTCCATTTGTCATTTTCATCAGGTCGTTATGCTATGGAATTGAGCAACCAACATTCCTCCATTATCAATCCTTCAAAATCTTGCATTCTCATGTAGGTGGAGAAGAGCAATGAAGATAAATTGATTTTAGAATGGATTTGGGTTTGCATTCATTTGTTATTGTGATTTTCATGCTTGCTCATACTCTATTGTGCTAGTTAGGATTTGATATATTTCTATTTTAGTTTTATATATGATTTTCCCCTAATTATATTGGTGAACTTGACGTGAATTGTTTGATCTAGCTTGCTCTTTGTAGGTTTTATTGACTTTTTGTTGCAAATCTGCCATTTTTTGGAAAAAACCCTAGATTAATTTGGAGGTCAAATACAATGCGAAAAAATCTGATCTTCATTTTCTGCATGGTTTTCACAAATCCACATTTTTGGGTGCAAAACAGGGAATTTTTTCGACTTCTTTACATTTCTGGAAAGCTCTCAGAAAATTAGCAGGGATCTTTTCTTTGATTTTTTATTTTTTAGATCAATAAAATCTTCAAATAATGAAATCTAATTCGGCTATGTCAAAAACATGTATCTGAAATTGCAATTTTTTGATGAGCTTATTTTTTTTTATGGCTGCATTATAATATCATTTTTTGATCTTGTAGGTGATCATAAGGAGCTATAGTAGTAGAAATATCAGTCATAGATAGAAGATTGGAAAGCGAAGACTTCTAGGTGCACTTGTTTAATATTTCATCTCTTAATCCTTGTTTGTGACACATTTGGATTTGGGCTCTTAAAACAAATCTTGTCTTCAATCACACTTCAAAATTCAGGTCTAAAATTAACCATTGTCTTCCATCACATTTTTATTTGGGGATCTGAAAAGAACAAATGCTTCCATTGTTTCCACACACACATTTCATTTCTAAGGTCAATTAACAACTGTGAGTGCGAATCAAGTGTGTGTGTGATCACAAACACCTCACTTGGTTTGCTTTTGTCAAACCCTTCATAGGAGGCCTGCTAGTGGATTTCATCACTCCTGGGGATGACCTCAATTGAAGTGTGAATCAAAAGACACAATTGTTTGGGAGTTAAAATCTTGTCACACTTGGCTAAGCCCCAAAGAACTTTATACCTTTGGGAAGTGAAGGTGAAGGGTGGGTTACCTCTTTCTCCTAGGTGTGTGGTGGGATTTTTCTTTTGAATCATTCCTTAGTCAACCTTGTGCAAACTAGCTTGAGACCTAATTGGCCATACCCCACTTGACTAGTCATAGGGCTTGTTGATGTGTCTTCCATGTGTGCTCGTTTAATAATAATCATTACATTCTTCAAAATTTAGAATTCAAACTTGATTATGTGTCTTGCATGAGTGATTTATGTGTGTACATGTGTGATCATTCATTTAAACATTGTCAAATAAAGCTAAACACCAAACACATAAAGACAAGACACTCTACACATTCTTCCAACACATTCATATACAATCACTTTCATCCTAATCACCCTTCTTAGCCACATCCTATCCATTTCATCTTAATCAATCAAGTCATCCAATCTTGTCATTCTACATCATATCCTAATCATCATCATTTCTTTAATCCAGTCATCATTTTACATCATTCCAACATTAGAAGACCTAGCATCCCAACTTCAAAACCTCCTTCAAACACTTCACCAAATACCCAAACCCCTACACCACCAAACCATACAAATACTTCAAACCCTCTTCCAAAATTTTCAATAAATTAAATCACCTCAAATCCAACACCTCATAGCTAAATCCAATCATTTCATTGCCACTTGTAAAATTCAACAACAACAACATAATACCCTATCCATTCATTATCAACCAATGCCACCTCAACCTTATGTGCCATTCCCTTCTACCTCATACCAATCTAATCCATCCAATTCTTTGCATGTCAATGCCACATCGACACATCCATCCTTATCACTACAAGTATATAGGAGCCCAAGTCCACCTTGGCAGCAAAATCAAGAGCCTTTCAATTCTCATGTTCCATTTTACAAGGGGAAGACCAATCTAGCTTATGCACCCTATAACTCTATCATACCACCATCCAACCAAATTCCTATCCATAAGCCACCATGTCCTATCCTAATCCATTGGCTTCTCCACCTTCCAACCCATCAAACTCTTCATTACCCCCACCATCATCTAATTCTCCATCAAATCTACACCTTAAATTCAAAAATTTCAAGAGTAAACCTATCTCATTACCCAAATCCACTCATCCACCTACAAAGGATGTGACCCAAGGACTCCTAGCAAGGAATCAAACATTTTCATGTCATCCAAATCATATGTTTGAACCTACCAAAGAGTCTTCAAACATCATTCCCATTCTTACAACACCATCATGTAGTCTCCCCCTTGAGCCTATTCAAGAGTCTCCCCCATTGAGTCCAAGTCAACCTCCATCATGTCTCCATGTTGTTGACCATCTAGAACATGTTGAGCCCATTCAAGAGTCATCCCATTCCACTTCCATTCAAGCAAGCCAAGAGTTATGTCAAGAGAGTTATCCTAAGCATGAGGAAACATTAACCTCTCATTCTAATCAAGATCTAGGCCCATCTAATGATCCCACTCATAACATACTTGGTCCTATTTATGATCAAGCTCCCCTTATGATCTTCCATATGATCAAGAAAACCATGATGATCCTCTTAGCCAACTTTATGCATTGCATGGTCAAGATCCTATCACTTCACATATCCATCAACAAGAAACCTCCATTGCTCCTATCCAATCCCTACCTATCCCTATCCATGATCCATCAACACTCACTTCCCTTGATGAGAAATATGCCTCCTAAGCACACATAGAAGATAAAACAAATACCTTGGATCTAACTGAGCACAATGCTAATCAAGATCCTAATGATCCTCCATCACCCACTATCGACCCCATTGCAAGTCCTCCATCATATCCTATGGGTCTTTCCACCCTCATTCATGAATGTTCCTCCTTAGAACAACAAAAACCATTATCTTCCCTTGCTTCATTTTCTCCATCTAATAAGGAACTTGTGTCTAGTGTTCCACCTACACCTAGTCTTGTTGTCCATTGCACACTCCAAAATATGAACCACCAAGGTAAAGGTCTAGACCTTCATGAACAAGGTATTTTGGAGCCCATCCATGTCAAATTCCCTCCATGCTCTTATGGCCTTGGACATACACCTCAAGGACACCAATCTCAAGATGTTGGTATTTCCTCCATGCATCCTAAGTCCACTTTCCATCATAAATCCTATCAAATGCCTAAAACATATGTTTCCATCCCTCCTCCATTATCCTACAAATGTCAAGAGCATGTGACCATACACCTTCCACCATCCACTTTTCCACCATCACTTCCAACTCCTAATATCCCTCCATCCTCTTTTCCACCATTACTTCCAACTCCTAATATCCCTCCATCCACTTTATCACCATTACTTCCAACTCCTAATATCCCTACCATCCAATCCTCTTATCCATTTATCCATAAATACCCTAATATTCATAATCATGACCAACGAATGCACACATTGTCTAAACATGAATCTTCCACTCATTCCACCATACCCATGTGATTCAAAAGCAAAAAAATAAAATTCCTTTACTTATAAAGTAAAAAATCCTAAAAATCCTCATGCCTTAGGGCATCAATGCAAAAAGTCAAAGAAAAAAACATTCAAAAAGTTTATAATCCCATACCTCCAAAAGAAAGGTTTAAAAACAAAATGGTTTGGGTACCTAAGCAAAAAGAAATTAAGTCAAATGAGGCATCCACATCACAAAAATACCAACCATCCACTTCCACCTCACATTCCCACTCTATTCAAGAATCTCAAATTCCTAAAACCCACAAGCAAAATAAACGCCATAAAAATAGTAAGTCCATGTGGGTACCTAAATCACTAAATCACCCATCTCCTAAGTAAGAATCTCCTTTGATTTCTACACCTTGTCCACATCAAAAGCTTGAACGTTTATCACAGTGTGTGCAACCATTGGTCATGGTTCCCTTCCATTTCACAACAATTCCACATACCTCCATCTCCTCACCCTTCACCCATTATCCTACATATCTCCCCCACCATCTTCCTATGGTCCATGCTTTTGGCTAAGCCTCCTCATTCATCTTTTCCATAAGTCCCATATAATCCCTATCATCTTCCCTACATAATTTGTATCATAATCCACTATTTTCCTCCATAATCCACATCATAATCCATCATCTACCTACTCCATCTCCCTTTCATGTTATCCCTTAGCAACATCTAGGAGCATAATGACATTTGATATGGTCCATGTAATGACATCCATCTCTAGTGGGACTACCACCTTTCATGGAACTAGACACTTGAGTCCCTCCCATCCATATTCCCCTTCTCCTATCCAAAAAGTAAAAAAAAAAATTCAAAAAAAATTAAAAAAGAATAAAAAAAGTAAAGATAAATCCATTCATCCAATGGTGAAAACCTGGTAAACAGGTGCACTAGATAAGTACCATGGTGAAAACCTACCAAACATGTGTCATGTGTAAGTTGATCTTCTATGTCAATTACACTTGGGGGCACAATTCCTTATATATCCAACCTATCATTTTCATGTCATATCATTTCCATCCTACCTACCATCTTTAGCCATCATACATACCTATCGTATTGAGTCCATTCATCCACCCTTCTTCTTTTGATCTTGATGAAGATATAGGGGAAAAGGTTGAAAGATGCTTTGGGTATCTTTTGACATACCTCATCTTTCTAAACAAGCCTATCATTATCCTATTGTCACAATTTTTTTCCAAATAAATTCTAAGTCTTGTACGTATTATTCCTATGTGACATAGTCTTTAGAGATCACATCCTTTCTCTCTTATGAAGCATACATCCATACCATCCATCCATCTATCATGAGTCTTTTATCCCTTATCCCATCACCCACCCTTGCACCTAGAATTGGTTTTCCCCTTGTCATTGGTATCTAGCACAAAGGCTACCCAAATTTTCATCCATTGACACCTCAAAACATTTCAAAAATCCAAAAAAATAAAACATTTCAAAAATAAAAATAAAAAAACAAAATATCCCCAAAAATACAAAAAAAGGAAAAAGATCCTGAAAAAAGACAAAAAAAATCCAATAGCCAACAAAAATATAAGCAATAAAATCAATCCATCCAATTACTTCTTCCAGGGTGATCCCACAATAGTGGTTTACAATTTTTGGCCAAATTGGACACTGAATTTTTAATTTTTAACTAAATTTTCACATTCAGGCACCTATAGCGGCTAAGCCATGAGGAATTTGAAGATGATGCAAACTATAGTCTCATCAAATTTTGTCTATAGATTCTAAAAATGTTTTTTTCAAATTTTTTAGAATTAGATTGCACTTCTTTTTCCATCTCCCACAAAAACTGGGTTTTTTCAAAAAACAACATTTTTAAAAAGTGACGCACACCGTATAACGCATAACTTTTTTTCCATGAAGGATAAAATTCCAATTATTTCAAATTTTCATTTGTGACTCTGATATCTAGCGCTTCCACTTGGTTAGATAGTTTTTTATTAAATATTTTTTCTTTAATCAAGTTTCAAAGTCAATCAAATAACAATTCAGACATAAGCGCGACCGTATAGCATAACTTTTTTTTTATATATTGAAATTCAATTTTTTTTGTTGGATCAAGGACTTCAATATTTGGTGCACTCATATTTTTCAATTTTTTTTTTGATAATCTGCTATTTTTCCACATGTCTAGAACAAAGACCTTCATTTTCGATGAAAAACCTATGTTTAATAAAACTAAAAAAACAAATACATAATAAAACCAAAACATATTAAAATTATATTCATTGGATAGCTCGTTCTGAAGGCTACTTGATTCCAAGTTTGGTTTCTAAATATTCCCCCATTTTCATCCTCAACCGGAGCTTGAAAGCGTAAAAATTTAGGTTTTTTGTGTGAACAAATTAAAAAATTAGGGAAAAGGGGGGGTTCGCTAGAACCAGGGGGTTCTAGCGAACCAGGGTTCATTCAAACCCCCATTAAAATGCATTTTTTCTTTATTTTTTGAGCAAGAAATGTGGGCCCAATAATTAATGGGTTCGCTCGAACCCTAGTTCGGTCGAACCCCTTTATGGTTCGATTGAACTTGTAGGTTCATGCGAACCCCTAAAACCAATTTTTTTCCATGGGTTCATTTTTTCTCAATTTTTCTTCCTCCATCAAATTGTAAACCACTATTGTGGCTTCACCCTCCAATTTCATCTACTCAATCCATCACCTCAATCGAATCATCCAACCAGTCAACCAAATCAATCATCTTCATCAAATCCATTCATCCATACATCAAATCATCTTTAATCATTCCAAGCAATAATCTAAATGTACATCAATCCTTAATCCATACCAATCAAGTCAATGAATCTTGTCAAATTATTCAATCACATCCTTTGGTCTTTAGCCTAATCTTGTCGTAAACCAAATTAACCAACCAATCAATCAATTATCATCATCCTTGTGTTGATCTAGGGATATGCCACTCCTCGCAATGACAACACTATCATCATAAATCAAAATCAGTTAATCAATTAATCATCGGTTTACAACTTGATAGGGGCAATACCTTTTTTGTTGTTGAATCATTTGTGCATGCTTGCTTGCTTGTGTGTGTTATCATTTTATCTTGCATTTTTATCAAATTCATATCATTCCAGCTAATATTCATATCTTGTGTATGTTGGAGTAGATTTTTGCACTATCCTTTGTATTTAAGGTCATATCATACCTTTTGTGCATTAGGAATTTAATGCTCTAAGTTTACTTCCTCATACGTCTAGACAAGGTTGTATTACGTTGGGGCACGAGACACATTGTCACCTTGGTCCTTATACCTTGGTGCATAACATCTAGTGCTATATAAAACATCATGGTTTCTCACCTTCATTGAAACATAACACATCCTTTTATCTCCTTCATCCACTTCCTTTCTTACATCATTCATCTTGTCCCTCCTTATCATTTCATTTCGAGAGCATACTCGTGTTTGTCCAACCTGCCTATCCTCTCGAGGGGGCATCAACACCCCACTCTTATTTCGTCATCATCCATTTTATTTTACCCATACCTTAGCTTCTTTGAAATGATGTTACTCGACACAAATCTCATCATCTCGAACATCATCTCAAAGAGGGGCAAAATGTAGACACCCAAAAATGTCCTCTCATGATACTTTGTCACAACATTACATCATTTAGGCATTTGGTGGCATGCTTTGCCCTAGGTACCCATGTCATCATCTAATTAGTTAAATAAATCTTATTTATTTGACTAATTTCATTTAGTCCATTCCTATGCATAATCCATCCATTCCTCTAATGTTAATTAATAATTTATATTATTTAACTAATTAAATCATTTCTATTCATTCTTCTAATGTTAATTAAATAATTTATATTATTTAATTAATGAAATCATAAATCCAACATTAATTAAATAAATCGAATA
Source organism: Sequoia sempervirens (assembly GCA_007258455.2). Lineage (NCBI taxonomy): Eukaryota > Viridiplantae > Streptophyta > Pinopsida > Cupressales > Cupressaceae > Sequoia > Sequoia sempervirens. Next base: position 560,014,936 of record VDFB02000017.1, read on the forward strand.
TTTATTTAATTAATTAAATCCTAAAAAGATCTTCTTGCTTTCTTTCCAAAATTGAAACTTATGTGTATCTAACTAATTTATTTAATTAGATAATTCATCAATTATCCTTCTCATCTTTTTTAGGATTTATTTCCTTTAAAAGAGAAAATCAAAATCTTTCCATCTTTTAAAAATCTCATCTCATCTCGTTGTATTTCCTCTTTTGTCAAAAATAAAATCCTTATCAAATCTTATCAAATCTTATATCCATCCACATCAAGGCTCTATAAATACGACCTCTTACAATCCATTTAGGGGGTTGATTCTTAAGAATCCTTTCTCTATCAAAATCATTCTTCAGTCTTCCATCTATCTCTATCATTCTCCATTTGTCATTTTCATCAGGTCGTTATGCTGCGAAATTGAGCAACCAACATTCATCCATTATCAATCCTTCAAAATCTCGCATTCTCATGCAGGTGGAGAAGAGAAATGGAGATAAATCAAGTTTAGCATGGATTTGGGTTTGCATTCATTTGTTATTGTGATTTTCATGCTTGCTCGTACTCTATTGTGCTAGTTAGGATTTGATAAATTTCTATTTTAGTTTTATATTTGATTTTCCCCTAATTACAACATTCATGATATTTTTTATATTTGTAGAGTATCTGTTACGAATATTGGTGAAGAATTCAAAAAATATGTCATCTTATTAATGGATTGAGTATACTTGACATTAACAAAAACATCATCATTATCATGTAGCTGCATAATCATTTCCATTACATACATTAGAAAACAATTATTATCATTCCATCATTCAAACATTTAATCATATAATTTGCATTAATCATGTCATTTCTTCATTTGTGCAAATCTCTATGTACTTTCATTTTCTTCACCCATTCATCATATCATATATCATACATTCGAAGTACCATTATATTGATCATTCATTCATCCATTTATTTGCATCATTAATTTGCATTAGAAAAATAAAAAATAGAGTACATCATATTCATCTTCATTAGTATGTCATATATCATTTAAAATCATATCCAAAAAAAAAATCATACATATAGATGCATTTCCATATCATTTACATATATCCATTATCATGCAACTATCATCAGGCATCCATACATCATCATTATAGGCATTATCACATAAATTTTTTATATAAATCATAGCATATCATAATGACCATAAATTTTATCCATAACATCATAACATAAATCATCACATGGTATATAGAAATAGGAAATTAAATGCATCCATCATAGAATCATATAGCACATATAGATTGATCAATCTGCCACATGTCATATAAATCTCAAAAATCGTAATGTCAAGTATACAATGAAGTCCAATATGTAAAGAGATACAACATAAAAATGGTTGTAAATAAAAAACCTGGAGCATACATCATGTCTCAAAATATATCACACAATCCAATCTAGGAGCTATGTAGTGCTATCCCCAAATGGTGTTGGCATCGCTGGACTGGTACCTTCCCCACCAGATGTACCAGGATCTCTCAGGTCTCTCGGAAGAGGCTATGTCACACCCACACTAACAATCCTAGAATGAGTCCTACTTGATCAAGACTGGGCATAACTAACTCTCTACTCAAAGGGAACAACATCATGGTATTTGCCTCTATAATACTCTACCTCTCTTCCCATGTGGAGAACCTCTCCCACATAATTGGTCACAGATCTACCATCAACCAATCTCTGTAATCTCTCAGTTGTAGTCTGTGCCTGCTTTGCAACCTATCTAGCTGCATATTTCTTGGTTGTCAAAGTGGTAATTTGTGCCTGAGTTGCTACTAACTGTGCTTGTACTTGAGAGAGAGCATGTGCATGAGACTGGGCCTACATCTGCACCAATAAAACCTGAGCCTGTATCAATGGACCTTGTAAGGTTTGCACCTACACTTGTACGCTCACAATCTACATTTGCTATTGGTGGGAAGGTACATCGATCTGCACATGCTACTTTGTAGGGGCTATCAGTGATCACCTCTTATGAGGCACCATTATGTCTTTGAAATCCAAAACTAGAACAAATCCGCTAGCTCCACCTGACCCACTGGCTACACCTAGTCCTCCAACTCCTCCACCACCATCTCCTCCATCATCTCCACCCTCATCTCCACCACCTCTGTATCCCTCATCATCATCACTACTATCCTTATCATCACTAATCCTCACATCCTCCTCTACCTTGACATCCTCCTCCTCTACACCCTCATCTCTCCTCTGTTGAAAACCACGCACAATTGCAACCTCCTCCTCACTAGGTAGTGGCACAGGCTCATCAGGAACATATATATGAGGGAATGGATGCAAGGAAAGATACTTTGCATAATTTTCAATAATTAGAGGCTTGATAATGTCTGGATGAATATCCTAATCTAAAGGTTGTAAGTTCAAGTACTCTTGAACAATGGTGTCATAGGAAAGGATGGGTCCCTACTCAGTAGAATCTATCTAATGTCAAACATAATGAGCATCACCTTGGGGAATATCCTATACAATACCATACTGTCTGAGCACCCTCTAAAGAAAAAATATTTCAATCACAAAATGATTCTGACCTATCAAGAAGATGGACTAATAGAGGTATCCCATCTTGGTATCATCCTCATCCCAATGATTGCAATCTAGATAAGGCCTCTAGGTAACGACCTCCAAATCATCCATAACTCTCCTCCAATGCTCTAACTTACCCATTCTGTGCTGAGTAAGATGAACTATATACTTGTGAACATATGGCCTCATGGTTAGTCTCTGACTAACTGTCACTAGATGCGTAACAACTATATGCTCCAATGCCCACAACTAGAGCAATGCAACTCCAAAAGACAAATTGCGACCATGGAGGTAGACAACCAAATCAAAATCATGATAAAGATGGAAAAGCATGCACATACCCCATGCATATCTGGTATTGTGAACAATCATAGCCTCAAGGATACGACCCCAACCAACAGAAAGTACCTTTGACCTACGATTAGGACAAAGGAACCCTCCAATGAAACCAACAAGTACTGAAGGAAAGGTGGGATAGGTATCCATCATCTCATGCCATGGAATCTTATATCCAAAAATTGAATCATCCTGAAATACTCTACGTAGAGCATCAATCCTTCCCTACTCTAAAGAATCATACAATACAACCTCAAAATCCGCTATACATCCTTAGGAGTGACTGTCATCTTGCTAGTAGGAAGGTGGAAGGTATTATGCTTACTATGCCACCTCTTTGTTAGGGTTGTCAAGAGACCCTGATTAATCCAAATTTGGGGCATATCTAAGAGAGAGGACAAACCATAATGCACAATGACTATTGTCTTGAGCTACACTAGTTGTGGTATCAAATCAAGAGTCTTAGGAAACTGCTCTCAAATTTGAAGGTTCGCAAATGACTCTTGTCATCGCGAAGATCAAAAAAATTAGAAATCTTTATCAATCATCAACATCAATCAGCCTATCAAATCTAATCAGCTCTGTTGAGAATTTGCTAAAATATCGTGAGCAACTATCAAATCAACCGCACCAATCATGAGGTCGATCATCAAATCTATCAAACAACCTCACCTATCATGAGGATAATCATCAATCTTAAACTGTACCTCGCCTATCATGAGGTCAATTAATCAAATCAACCTTGCCTATCATGAGGTTTATCAAATCAAACTATAATTATTTCTTGCCTATCATGAGGATAATTATCACCAATCAATCATTAGACCTCGCCTATCATGAGGTTGAACACCGACTACTCTATTAGGATCATCAATCATATCAAATCAATGGTTGACATGATCGAATATTGATAAATTTCATCATTTTTATTTCAATGTGCTAAAACAGTGTTTTTATGTGCCATAATATTCAATGTGTCATTAAAACACCTCATGTGCTAAAATAGGTGGTAAAAGTGCTATTTCATCATATGCGCCATTTCAGGAAGTCAATGCACAACTTTAGGCAGTCTATGCATTGAACTAACAAATGCGCTACTTTACCTTGCGTATGCACTAAACTTTTTGACCTATGTGCTAAACTATCATATCTATGCACTAAAACAGATCATCTATGGACTATTCTAGTCTATGCACTAAAATAGAAATCCTAAGCGCTACTATGGGCTATGGATGTGCTAAAAGAATTCAAATTAAAGTAAAACTTAAAAAAAGCGCGGAAAATGAAAAACAAGGAGGTTCATGGGTACATACCGGAGGTTCGTAGGTGGCCGGGTGGTTGTGACAACGCATGTGCTTGAAATAGTGAGTGTGGTAGGGGATTGACATCTTGCTCCAACTTTTCTCTCACTCCAAATTCTCAAGATTCAAATTGCAGAAATGAATTCTAAATCACCCTTTTAGCTTTTTTATAGAGTGATTAGAGGTGATTTTTTATGGGATTTATTTAATTTATTTGTTGGAGATTTAATTCAAAACTCATCCTAGGGGCATCATTCAAACTATTTGTCGAGAGAAATTATTTCATCACCATATCTTTATCAAATCATCAAAAATATTAGAAAATCACAAAAAAATTGAAAATTTCCAAAAATCCAAAAAATAATAAAAATTCATCAATTTATCTCATGGGGGGCATATATTCATCATTACATGCAAAATCAACATCTAAGGCATACTGAAATTTTTTCGTCAATACTAACAGTAGCAACAAAATTTTCTTTGAAGCAATGTGTAAACACATCACTTCAAAGAGGGCCAAAATGTATACATCTAAAAATGGTCCGGATAATCTAATTAATTAAATATGATTTATTTGATTAATTAAGCTTTATTTCTTCTACTATTAAATAAATAGAAATATTTATTCATATAGTTCATCTTTTAAATTCTTCAATCTTTATTCTATTATTTCGTCTTCATTAAATAAATGAATTTCACTTTGTTTTATTTAATTATTATAATCAAATTCATCTACTATTGAATAAATAGAAATATTTATTTATATAGTTCACATTTATATTCTTCTGATTATTCTCTTAATTAAATAATCAAAATTTTAATAGTTTTTATTTAATTATCATTATCTCTCTTTTATTAAATAAACAATATAAAAAATATTTGTTTATTTTAATAGTTGTTATTTCTTCCTAAAATTGAATAAAATCCAAATATTCAAATTCATGCACATATTTCTACAGCTAATCATATTCACCTACCAAATTAGATATTTTATATCTAATTAATTTATCTCAACCTTCACGGGTATATTTGGAGAAAACTTGCAGGAAATCCTCTTCGTCTTTCTCCAATGATTCTTCCTATCATCTAGTTGAGTGTTTTTCTAGGGAGGAACAATCTCCATAATCAGCTCAAGCTTCTTCATCCTTCACCATTCAATCTTCCAGATTGAATCCAGACCTTTGTTGTGCTACCCCTTCACAAATGTGTTGCCATGAATCTATAAATACAACCTCTTTTCACAAGAAATGGATCCCAACTTTGTGCAAACTTACTTTGCAGAAATACCAATTGAGCAATCAATCATCTTAGCAATAGCATTATCATTTAGCAATAGTAATCATAGCATTTTAGAATCAATATCATGGCTGCATCATAGTTCATTGTAGCTTCTTTTATTAAGTTTCATGTCAATTTAGATTACAATAGTTTCATTATATCATTTAGAAACCATCATATAGGATTAGATTATTGCATTTAGCAACATCTCATTATCTAGATTGATATTTTAAAAGTCATAATGCTTATAGAATCTGAGAGCCCCATGACTTAATAAATCTTTGGAGATAGAGAACAATATGACACTTTCAAGAGTTTTCCTATGTTATTTATATTAATTATTGTTGATTCTCTTGATATAATGTTTTATTAAGAAGTGTTGTTTGTTATTTTATTCATTACTTATTCCACACTTACAATAATATATTATAATATGATATATTATAATATAATACATTATAATATTATAATATTATAATATAATATAATGTAATATAATACATTATAATATTATAATATAATATAATGTAATATAATATAATATAATACTATATTATATTATAATGTTAATATAATATAGTATAATATAAAATAATATAATACAGTATAGTATTATATAATATAATTGTAGATACAAAAAATGTACCAATTGATCCTATACACCTGATTCTGATTTTACTAACACTGCTTTGTCCTGAATCATCTCCTTTGCTAACCATTTAATTAAATAATCTGTATTTGATTAAATTTATCACAATTCATCTCTTAATTAAATAAATCAAATTTATCTGATTAAGTCATTCCCTCTTATTAATTAAATAAATCATTTTGTTTAATTAATCTTAATGTCTTTTTTTATTTAAATAATTAACTTTATTTGATTAAATCATCATATTCTTCTCTATAATCAAATAAATCAATTTTATTTAATTAACCTCTAAAGTCTTTGTTAAATTAAATAAATTAAATAAATTAATCTTTATTTGATTTAATCTAACATCATCCTCTTTAATTAAATAAATCAAATCTTTATTTAATTAAGTCTAAATTCATATTCCTTTCAACTTTTATTTAAATCAATCCAAAAATCTAAATCAAATTGTCACATCAACTAATCTCACTTTAAATTAATCAAATCTTGATTAATCTTAATCTTAATCCATCAAATCCTCTAACTTTTGCAACTTGCACAAGTAAATCATTTTATTTGATTTATTAAATCTTTATTTCTCTCGACATGGCATCAAAAAAAGAATATTCTCCAAGTTTTAAAAATCCCTCCAAAAGGGTGTGTACATCCAACAAGGTATTTAAACCTCTTACATGTCCTTTTGCCTTGAGCCAAGTGGCAATAACTCCATTTCTTTCTCCCTCCAACATGTCATTTCATCAAATTTGAATTTCCACCTAATATCATTTATGTGCACAATAACCAATATGTGCTCAACCTTTGTCCACTCACATGTTGAAAAGTGGCATCCTGCCATTAGTTGGTCTTTTGTCCCACATTCTTCCATTCTTCTCATTTCTCCATCATTCTTTCCTATAAATAGAGCATCTCTCTATTGATTTGAGATCTAGACCTTTATGCAAAGTCATTATCTTGATATTTGAATTTGCTCATCCATTTTCATCAAGTTTTAGAGTTTCATAGCTAGCTTATGCAGGAATTTCACCAAGGAGCATCAAATCTTCATCAAATCATCATTCAAGCTTACAAGGGATTGGGAAAAGGCCATTTTCCACATCAAAATGACACCAATTCCCCCATGGGATTGAGAGTTTGATTATTTAAAAAGGATTTAATTGCTCTTTTATTGTGTTCTTCATATTATTTCTTATTTTTATGTTTCAAATGAATTTCATGGGGAATGATGTTTCTAATTTGCATTTGGGACTAATATTGTGTTTGTTCTTTGTGTTTATGTAGGTCTAGGATCGCCATTCACAATAATATAATATTATATTATATAATACTATACTATATTACATTACATTGTATTATATTATATTATATAGTATATTATATAATATAATATAATATAATATAATATTAATATTAATATTAGATTATATTAATATTCATAAAAATGTGTACGCATTTTTCTTCCATTAAAACATGTGCACATTTTGTATTCAAATGATGTGCTTGTGTTATGGCTCGAATTTTTTGAGCCATAACATGAGTGCGTTATTTGAATTTCTTCAAAACATGAACGTGTTTTACTCATTTTTGGGCATTTGGCCACTTTTTTGTGCCCCATCTTGGTGCACATGCCTATTAGGTTATTTAAAATTGAAAATAAATCTGAAAGCATTAATTACATTCATTTAGGCATCTTGCATATAACTCAAAAAGTGAAAAGTTCTTCAAAACACGAGTGTGTTATTTGAATTTCTTCAAAACATGAATGTGTTTTAGTCATTTTTGGGCATTTGGCCACTTTTTTGTGCCCCATCTTGGTGCAAATGCCTATTAGTTTATTTAAAATTGAAAATAAATCTGAAAGCATTAATTGCATTCATTTAGGCATCTTGCATATAACTCAAAAAGTGAAAATTTGCATTATTTTGTCTCAAAAAGGCATCAACATCATCATTTTCAAATTTTGGCATAATAGAATCAGTCAATTATTGCATCTTAGATCTAAAAATTATATTTATAATTGTATTTTTCTTGCTTGAACTTTTTGCAAATTGTTGCACACTTACATTATGAATTACATAATCATAAATTGGGAAAATTCTGTAAAACTATTCATTATCACACCTATATGCACATAGGAGCAAGAAATCAAAACAATGTTAAACATAGTCAAATTTTGAATTTTACAAAATTCTCTACTAGACATAGGTGCCCTAGGTGCCCTTGTCCAACCAATTTGAGCCCAAATTTTATGTGCAGAACCTTGTCTCTAGTCTTTGCCCAGATCTTGCCCTAGTCTTTGAAAACTAGTCCAATAACTATCTGTTTCACTAAAAACATTGCTAGCATAATCCATAGGATATAACACAAAGTTCTCATTGCAAAAATCTCATGTTATCATAATTCATGTTCTATTGTTTGATATTGTTAGGCATTTCAAGGAATTTTCATTACAAGCATGTCAAAATGACTTTATTTCACATCTATTTTTATTTTTCATTGATCCCTCTCCCACTATCTCTCCTATGTGTGAGGTTACCTTGGTGCAAGAGAATGCAATCATTGGAAATCATGACAATCATATTTTTTCTTCTCCCGATACCTCACCTACTTGTGAAGAAGATATCTTGGTATTATAAGATCCAATCATTGAGTGTCATGAGAATTTTGTTTGTTTCTCTCCCAATACCTCTCCTAATTGGGAAGATATCATGGGACATGAGGATTCCATCACTAATACATTTCTTTAAACAGATAGTAAGATGGATTTCATAGATGAAGATGCTAAGGTGACATTAGATTCCCCCTCGATAGAAGATCATCAACAAGTAGGTAACTCAGATGAGGTTATGAACACACAATTGGCTATTAGATCTCCTCTAATGATTGGACCTCATAAAAATACTTCAATTATTGTACCTCCTAAAGGTCCTCTAATTATTGGATCTCCTAAGTCACCTCTCATTATAAGACCTCTCAAAACTCATGGCTATATCCTAAACTTTGCAAACCGACTCATTAGTAATCATGTGTCACAACGACCAAGTTATCACATAAGTGTTTTTTTTGTGTGAATGTCTTTGAGTGAGAAAGGGAATTATGGGAATTTTTTGAAAATTCTTGAGGGAGGAGGCAACGGCGATGAGGATTTGGAGGATGATTCTATAGTTTTTTGGCTACCTATTGGTTGCTTTACTAACTTCTATTGTTCACCACTGCTGGGTTTTGTGGCTAAGGTTTTGGACATCTTTTTTGCTCTATCTTGTCCCTAGTTTGGCTTTTTTGGGACTCCTCTAAGGTACATGGCTTGTATGAGGTTAGGGATTATGGCTCTAGAGTGTCTAGGTGTTATTCCTTTGGTGGTCCCTCCCTTGTTTGACATACTTTTTATTGTCATTTTCTTTTCCTTCTTTGGACGAGTGGGGGTTGATGTCTTTTGCATCTTTTTCTCTACCTTTCGGGTGTCATACTATTGCTTGAGCTCTCCCAGTAGCTCATCCTTTGGTGTATGATTCTAGTGCTTCTTCATGGTGGCTTTTTCTTTCATTGCTTTCCCACTTTACCTCTTTTCTAAGGTTGTTGGGGTCAACTTGGTGCTTGGGAAGTTTGATCTACTGTTGGGTTATTTTCTCAATCCCTCTTTAGTTTGGAGCTCTCTGTTGCATGGTGGATTGGGCTCTTCCTGGTTCTGAAGAAGTTATTGGTTTTTCCTAAGGGCTACTTGTTATACAAAACTTTCTCCTACCATCTATTGTTTTTGACTCTAGTGGCTATGGGGTTTGTGATTTTCTAGGCCTTTTGGTCTGAGAAGGAGTTTATCTTGGATTTTTTGAGCTTGTTTTAGGAAAGCTGCATTTGGTGTTTGAAGAAGTATTTGGGGGATTCTCTCTTGGAAGAACTTTAGTTGTGTGCTACTAGACTTATTGGTTGTTGGGGGTTGATGCTCTGCCCTATGGGGGGTTGAAAATTATCAAAAATCATCTTGGTCTTGGTCATTTTAGTTACTTATGGATTTTTTTTTCTTCTTGGTTTTTCTCCTTACTGATGTTCTACTATTTGATAGTGGTTTGGTTGGCTTGGTAAAGTACTACTCATTGGTTGTTGCATTTTTTGTTCTAGTTTGTGGAAGCTTCTATGGATTTCCATGAAATTGTTACCTATAGAGTTAGCTACTATAGAGGAGGTGTTTTCTCAAACTCTTTGGGGGTTTGGTTACTATTGGGATCTTTTCTTGTGTTTGTGGTTGGTAGTTGGCTTCTATGGATTGCTTTGTGGTTGGCTGTGGTTGTAGTGTTGTTGGGTCTAAAGCTTTGTGAGGCCATCTCTTGTTTGCTTCAGGGGGATGGGGGTTTGATGCTTGTGTAGTGAAAAATGGTCTGTGCTAGTGGAATTATGCCGCTAGTCCCCTACTGCAGATGTTTTGTTGGATGTTAGCTTTAGAGCTCCTTTGAAAGTCTTATTTTCTCTCACAACCCAGGTGGGTTTGAGGTTACTAAGTGATGTTACAAATCATTTTATTCTCACTTTCTTCTTAGTTCCTCATTTTGTGACTTCTATTATGGTGGAGTCATATCCTTTTGAGGTGGAGTTTGTGGATCTAGTTGAAAGTAGAGATCTTCTTTGAATGGCTCCCTTTTTGGCTTCTCCTATGGATGTGGAGCTATCTCTTATGGAGGTAGAGATTGGTTTGGATAGAAGGGCTTGGTGGTGCTACTATGGGTTTTTGGTTTCCTTTTTTCCTACTTTGTTGTCTTACTCTTCTATTGAGGTGAAGATTTTTGAGAAGCTAAAGTTATTTTTGGGTGCTTTTACTGCATTTTTCTTTCCCCATTCCAGTCTCCTATTGAGGCGGGGACTATGATTGGTGATGGGATCTTGGTTCACATCCTATGTTTTCTTTTGTAAGTTTTTTTGGCTCTTGGCCATTGATGTTTCTTTGGATTTAACTTAGGACTGTTGTTGGTCCTAAGTGTTCTATCGCTCTTGGTTATTTGGTGACCAAGTGTTGTTATTCTATTGTGTTATTGCAGTGTTTTTGTAGGTTCTGCTTCTCTAGTTTTGTTTCCAAAGTTTGTTACTTTGGTGTTTGAAAGTTTCCTTTTCTTAAGCTTTGTACAAGGTTTTGGGCCCTTTCAAAACCCTTCTTACCTTGTAAAAAACAACCAAGTTATCATGCATTAGTACAAAAATATAATATTAGGAATAATAAGAAATCAAGATAAACACCAACATCCATCCCATTTCATCACCCATATCTTCCACCCACACCTAATACCCCTCAACATAGTGGTAAAGAATATGATATTGTTGAGCAACTTTGTAATACTCCTGCAAAGATCTCCTTATGGGATTTGATTCAAACACCACCTATTTATTTCTAGAAATGAGGAAGATACAAATTAAATATCAACATATGATGAAAGTGATTATGAAAAACCACTTTCTTTGAAAGAAATCAAAGCCATTTATGGAAGATGTTATCAAATTTTGAAAAAAAATGGATGTAATGGAAAAGGATGTGGTGTAAAATAATAAGGTATCCATGTCCCCATAGAGCCCAACATGTGAGAAAAAACAAGATGTCTTGGTTATTATCCTTCAAAAATAACAAAAACATCAAAAAGACCTTCACTTAATTATACAAGATTCTCACAAGAAAAATAGCATCAATTTCTACTCCTTTCCATGTGGTAGTTGTACTATCACACAATACTCACTACTATGCATGTAGGTATAAATTAAGTTTTATGCAATCATATTTCATCTTTGCAAGGAACATCATATCATCATTCATTTTGGGCTCATATTTGTCCCTACACTTGGGGGCAAGGGATTAGGTATCCTTGTGTTATGTGAATTCCTTCTAGGAAGGGATCCCTTTGTATCTCCTTAAAATATTAGTATAGAAAGTACACTAACATTTTAAGTGGGGTATATAGTCCCCGCTCATTTTTTGCATATGAAATGGTCCCTTTTTAGTGATTATAGCATACATCTCCTAGAAAGTGTGACCTTGTCAATGGAAGTGTGGCCTTCTCAATCTATGTTAGTGTTTATTTGGTGGTGATATTGGGCTTGGTATCCCTTAAGAGTGTGACCTTTCTTGGCGTATGATACTCCATTTGGTGGTGATACTACAACTAGTATTCCCTAAAGTGTGATATTTTATTCCATGATTTGTCCTCTCTTGGTGGTGATTTCATGTGTGATATTCCCTAAGGTGTGACCCTTCATTTATTGAGCAATGTCCCTTTCTCATTTTTTTTTTAAAATACCTTTTGTGGTGGTGTTGCTTATAACACCCCTTTAGGTTAGCTTTTTTTTAGACATTCATGCACCTTCTTAGGTGAATTTTCCATTTATGTACCTTCTTAGGCAAGTTTATCCACCTTTTTAGGTGAGTTTATGTGCCTTATTGGGTGAGTTTATGCACCTTCATAGGTGAGGCTTTGGAAAGATAGTCCATAGATTCAACATAACACAACTTGTTGATTCATGAACTTGAGCACTCCTTTTAACATGGCCACCAAGAATAACACAACTTTCTTGACAGTATAACATTGTGTTTCATGAGTATTTAGCATAACACAACTTGCTAGCCTTGTGAAACCCATTGTATTGCATGGACACCTAGCATAATGTAGCTTGCTAGCCAGTAGATCCATGTAGCTCATGCAAGGTTTGGAATAACAAAACTTGCTATTCCTCATGGGAGCACTCCTTTGTCTAACATTCATTCGATAGGTGATATTTGGTGTTTGAGAAAAAATTAAGATTGAGGTCTCTTTACCTTACGAACTTGAATCCCTTTAGTACTAACCATGTGTTTTGTTGTGTGTCTCCTATGTGTCTTCTTCATGTTTGCATTATGTTTATTTTTATTTTGTTTCCATCTATATACATTATGTTATATCATGTTTTTTCGTCATGTATACTTCATGTTTTTGACATGTATGTTTGTGTATGTTGTCTTGTTGATTACATACACGTGTTCCTTTGTGCTTATGTTGGTTTGTTATGGGATCTGGAATCCTGGGGGCTTGTGTACTCCCCTTAGATTCATTGCTATCCTATCTCTTGAACATTTGTATATTCAGACCCCTCTTGACATATTTTCTACTTTAGTGTGAGTCTGACCATAAGTTCATGCTCACTAAAGTGGGGACTAAATATAGCATCGTAAATTATCACCCTTGACAATTTCACACTAAGTTTTTCTCCCCCTATGTAATTGAACCTAATTGAACACCTAATTTCCCAAATTATGCATTTTGTGGTCCATTTTAACATTTACCATCAAATTGCATGTAGAAAACCAAAGAATTCATTTAATATTTTATCCTTGACACCTTAAGTCCTATAAAATAAGGTTGGGACCTAGTCGCCTAGGGTGATTTAGTCTCCCTATTTTTCCTCCAAAATTGAATATGTTAGGGGTGAGATTTTATTACTTGAATTTCAATTGTCTAATATTAGCTATCGATATTTAATTTTCTTGAAATTAGAATAATTATATGGGTGATCCCACAATAGTGGTTTACACTTTATGGGACATCCTAATTTTTGTTGAAATCAAATATTTTTAGAAAATATAATGATTTAAGCCTTGAAAAGTTCCATTTAAAAGATTCCAATTGAAAAGGGTTTGATCAAACCACCTTAGATCAAACCCCCTTGGATAAAACCACACTAGTTTTAAACCATACCTATAACAGAGTCTCCTTTACACCTATCAAAATGCTGATAAAAAACCACTTTTGATTTACCTTTTGGGAGACCAAATGAATTCATTTAAAATTTATTTTTTGTAAGTATTTCTTATTATAAGCTTTCCAAAAAATTATAATTTTAAATGTATTTAATTTGATTATTATATTTATTTTTTTATTTCTTGCAAATGTAGGTTATTTAGCAAAAATCAAGCTCTTTGTTTAGCACATGTGGAAAAATAATAGATTACCAAAAGAAAAATCTAAAAAATATGTCTGTGCTAGGTATTTATGTCCTTGATCTAGAAAAAAAATTGAATTTCAATACATACAATTTTTTTTTATGTTGTATACAATCCACCTATGTATAAATTGTAATTGGTTTGACTTCAAAAATTAATTAAGAAAAAAATATTCAATAAAACACTACGAAACCAAATGAACGCGTTAGATATCATAGTTAAAAATATAAATTCAAAAAAAAATAAAATTATCCTTCATAGAAAAAAGTTACATTGTTTACGATGAACATCACTCTTTAAAAATGGTGTTTACTGTTAAAAACTAGTTTTGAAAGGAGATGGAAAAAAAATGTAATTTGATTCCAAAATTTTTATAAAAAATATATTTAGAATCTGTAGACAAAATTTCAAAAATAACTAGTTTGCATGATCTTCAAATTCCTCATGGTTTAGCAGCTATAGGTGCCCGAAAGTGAAGACTTAGTTAAAAAAAATAGTTCAATGCCAAGTTTGGCCAAAAATTGTAAACCACTATTGTGGGATCAACCACATATAATTATCTAGTCATTGCATCATTTGAAAACTAAGTGAAAATCTAGCAAGTTGGAGAATTTTATGATCAAACATTGTCAAGAGCATTATCTAGCAAGTCAATAGCAATATTTTAGAGATTTATTGTAGCAATTCAAGATCCAAGCATCATGTCAAAGTGTGAGTTTTTTCATGTTTATGTTATCATATTGTTTGTGAAGACTAACCCTTGTAGGTCTCCAAGAAAATTAAGCCAATAACATTTAAGCCTTGAGATTTGTATGACTTCAATCCTTCAAGGAAGCCATTGGAGGGTGGGGAGTTGCAATCCATTCTTGATTCATCATTCAATTTTACCATTTAGTTCCATCCATCAAAAGGATAGGCTTTTTGTCATTGGCATTTGTCATTATGGAAGTGGAAACACTAACACAGGGTTTGACTAAGGCAAGCACCTAAATGGCACAACCCTTCATCTCTCTTTGAATGTGCAAGTTTTAGATCTAAATAATATTGGGAGAAGTTTGAAGGTTAATACCTTCATTGTTTCAAACAAACCCCACACCTTGAAAACTCACAAAAACTCAGTTATTTTAGTGTCTGATAGTGATCCGACAGTGTGACACGGAGAAACAAAATACTTTGATCTAGCACCAGAGGACTATGAAATCATATCTGAATTTCATCTACAAGGACATACACCTTATGTGAGTTGGTCCAATATTTTCAACTCCAAATTCATATCATAGGTGCATAGTACTCTGCTTAGTCCATTTATGTAGTTTGAATTTGTTTGTGAATTCTTGTATATGTTATATTTGCATTAGAATAGTTAATTGCATCATTGGCCTAGTCAATTCATTGCATATCATCCCAAATTTTTATTTCAAATTTGGTCAAGGGTAGGTTGACTCACCTTTTAGGTTGTAATTCATTCTTATATCAAACCCAAGCAAACCCCTTCAATGAAATGTTGTGGAAAAGCACATACTATTAAAATCCTAGAGTGAAGTCTCTATTTTTCACCTTTCCTTTGTTTCAACAAGTATAACTAGTATGCCACTATGTTACTCGAAAAAAATATTATAGCCAAACCATCCATTTTCATCATTTTTCATCATGCATTGCTCTCATCCAGCTATAGACTCCATAAAGTGATATGCCTATGTGATATCTTCATGAATTTAGGTAATTTCAAGCTAGATCATTTGTGTTAGGATTAAGGTTCCATCCATCTTGTAAATCCTATGTCATATTGCATGGTTTCAACATCCTTGGAAAGTGTCCCTAGGCACATAGGGTGTATTGGGAAAACATTTTGTAATTTTTATTCTCACCATTGTTTGTATTACATTCATAAGGGGTGATGGGTTCCACTAACAATGATAAAGGTGACTTGTGGACATAATATTTAATATTTTTTCCCCATATGTGGATGCCTAGAAAATGGGATAGTAAAAAGATAAGGAAAATGAAAAATGAGTAACTGTTGGTGTTTTCCAAGTGGGTGCTTGGAAAGATGCAACATGTGTCTCTTGGTTTTCCATCATGTTTATCTTCCAAGTATGGGTGCCCAAGTTGGAGAGAAATTGTTGGAGCCAAAATAGGTATCCTTTTGTATTTTTTGGATGATTTACAAGGGTTGGGTCATTTGGATTTAAGATTCATATTTGAATGCCTTGTTTTAGGCTTAAGACCTCTTCACACATCTATAAAATAAGCTCTTTAGATATAGAAACAATGATAAATATTTGAATGTAGAGTTTCATTGCGGGAACAAGGATAGTTTGAGGTATAAATAGGTTGTTCAGAGGTGCACAAGTGCTACCATGTTGAAGGAAAAGATAATGGAAGTGATTGTATTGTAATCTCATTTATTTGAAGATAATGCATAATTGGCCTCTCTTCGTGGTGGATTTTTTTCGCACAAGGATTTTTCCATGTAAATCTTATTTTATGAGATGTTCTTGTGTTGACGATTTGTGTCTCATTTTGCTATCTTATGGTGATCTTATTCTTTATATATTATTGTTATAAGGTAGTGTTTATAAGCATGTTATGTTGGCTAATTTTTGGTATCATAAATAAGATGGATCTAATCATGGTAATTCTATTTTAAGGCAACTTAATTTTTAGATTTATATATAAGTTTCAGATTTTCATGTTGTAGTCCAAGCCTTGAATCTCATCCATTGAGGTCACATTTGGATAGAGATTGAATTTCCAAACAATTATTATTAGAGTCTATTTATTTCTCATTAATTTTCCCTTTCAGTTTACATACAATGATACTTTTGAATATATTATAGTACAACAATTGTATCTTTCTCCCATCATTGTGCAACTCATGTAGGAGTTCATTCTCATTAACTATTTTACCTCTTTAAAGTGATATAATCAAAATAGCATCTATAATCTAATAGCCTCATTATTTAAGGTTTTATTCTAAAAACCTCTTCTTCCTTTCATCAAAGGACCATCTATAATAATCACAATATACATATTCATTATTCTATATATATGCTTCTTTATACAAGGTTTTGTTATTATTTTTGTATATATTTTTGACATAGGGTATATATTAAGGGTTTACATATTACAAATATATGGGTAAAAGTGCAAACTTATGTCACACTTCATAAAAGAATCAACTAACACAAACAAAAATTCTCAACTTCGACCACATAAAAGTGGTATTTATGTGTTAAATTTCAAAATGATGTAAACTAATGAAATATATAACTCTTGATGAAGTTTACTCTTGTAATTTTTTAATATTTTAAAAATTGTTGTAATATTTTTTATATAAATTTAAGAGTAAATTTTGAATTGCTGAAAATTTCAGGAAAAAAGTGACATTGAGTTGACATCAAGAAACAAATAAAAAAAAATTTAGCCCTATTTTTTTTTCCCAATAACTTCAATATCTAATGTATGGAAAAAAAATTAAAATTTTTGATGGATATTTTCTTTGTAATAAAGTTTTAAAGTCAAACATACCAGAATTTGATAGTTTTCATTTGGCGTCAACTATCATGTAAATTTTTTTATCATTTAAAAAAAAAATTAATTATACCCTTTTGAAGAGGAGTCTCTCCTCTAGTGCACCACATGTTTTTCATTTTTTTAATATTTTTTAGTATTTTTAAATTTCTAATCAACCTTATTTTTTATTTTAACAACATACTTTCATTATTTAAAATAAAAAACATATTAAAATTAATCAAAATATCAATAAAATTATATATTTAGATTCTTGACTTTGAGTTCTATAAAAGGGTGAACCCACAATAGTGGGTTACAAATTTTTGGAGGAACAATCCAAAAAAAAATTCAAACACCTTCAAACAAAGGGGATTCATTCAAAGAGGATACCCTTCATTCAAAGGTAACCTTCGAATGAACCCACCCTACCTGTATCCGTTGAACAAACGTATTTTTAACAAAAAAATAATAATTTAATACCTTTGTTTGAAGGGGGCCTTTGAATGAAGGCAAGTTATTTTATTGTTATTTTAAAGAGTTTAAAAGTCTCAAACATGATAGTTACACTGTCATTTTCATCACCAATTGTCTGGACAATGAAAAGAGGAAAAGTGAAGGTAGAGAAAAGGGGAAGCAAAGTTTTTCTATTACAAACCCATTCAACCATCCTTCGGGCATTACATAGAAGGCCTTTAGACATGTATGTTCAACCATGCTTAAGACATTACATGTATGACCATTTGAATTAGAGGAGGAAAAGCTTAGGGTTATATGCATCTCATAAAATCATAAATCTTGTTACCTGCCAACTTCCATGACTGCATTTCTTTGAGACATCTGCCAACGCATTGTAAATGCAATACCAAACAAAGGTCTAACTTCCATTATGTTGGAATGGAAAATCATACATTGCTTCAAAGTGATTATTTAGAGGTTGGAATTAAGAGCATGTTGTTAAAGGTTATGGAATTTGAGGTTGCACCTGTCAATTGCATCTTAAAATTTTCTAAAACAACTCACAACACATCTATTTCGTGCATATACTTCTATCATTGTGTTCCACAAGACAACATTTATTTATGGCATTTTGTCAAGCATTTCATGTGTAGCCCTTCACAATAATTAGGCACTAGATTTGTGCCAACCATTTGAATTTTCTTAAAAGTTTCCAAAGTGTTTTAAACAAATACATTTTTTACATATACTAAAATTATCATGAGCCATGAAATGACGTCCCACTTGAGTCATTATGTCAAATAGTACATGCTTGTGCTTCTGCATTTTGCATGCATGTTTATCAAGGCAGTTATAGCTATAACATTTGACACAAATTCCATCTTTAGTTGGGCCATCCTCTTGCATGTATGTAAACCAATCTCCCTCAAGCTGCAACTTTAACCTTTGATAGAAATCCTTGGTATGGTGTGGGTGGAAACACCTTATTTCATAGCTCTATCCAAGCATGGGTGGAAACACATTAAGTGCTCCTTTTATGGATAAGCATGTAAATACTTGAACTAGAAGAAAATTAGAATGTATGGATAAGCATTGAAGTAGTTGATTATATTATTTTCATCCTCCAAAAAATTAAGAAAATAATCATAAAAAATGACCATTTAAGCTAGTACGAAGAATTGGAATTTAAAGTGATACCATTGACTAGCTTCTATGAAACAACATGAACTAGAAGATAAATGAATCCTTGAGTACCTGAGATATATGTAGGGTAGGAGAAAGATGAAATTATTTCTCATATGGAGTGAAAACTCAAAAAATGAGAAGATTGATGACCACTAATAGCACTATACACTCACAAGAATAAAAAATATTAATTTTAACAAACATAAAAAAATTGGGACTAAAACATGTAAAACTTGAAGCATGAAAGGGGTCATTCTATACAATCATAAGATTTTAAAAAATCAATTTCAACAAAAGTGGATTTCTATTGAGAATGTCCAACCTACTCCATTCCTTTCCAAACATTAATGATGTTATAAGGAATATATCTAGACTTGATAAGCCTAGTTTTCTCTAGCTTAATAGTCAAAGAATGAACATGACACAACTTAAGAGAAAGAACCTTATTAGTCATTTTGTAAGAAACATTGAGCAAGGTGATTAGTCATCAATTACAAATATTATTCAAATATTGAATCTTAGGTATGAACTTAATATATCCTTTATTAATAATACTTTCTAAGGATTTTGATTTATAAGATTCCATATAAACGCTATAAAAATCATTAGCAACCATATCCTAGAGGGATTTTTATTTAATTCACATTGAAATATATCACATCTAAGTGATTTATCATTAGCATGGAAAAATAATCCTTGTGAAAGTATTTTGAGTGAAAATTTGCTCATATAGAGCTCCATGAGAAGGTAAAACCTTGTAGGAAACTAGTTAAATTCATTATTGAATAACATTAGATCACTCCAAGGGTGGATCTTAATCCTTGAAAACCTATTCATAGTGTTGGATGAAAGTATGGGTAATGGAAATATGCTAGTCTAGGATTTGAGGTAAATTGAATGTCTTATAAATTTTGAAATACTATTAAAAAAATTTATGATATCCATTTGTGAAGGTCCTCATATGTTGAAGTTTTTTATGAACTCAGCGCAAATCCAATTCATTGTTAATGTTTTCAATTTTCTAGTCTTCCTAACATTTTATTTTATTTAGATTTGGCATGAAAAAGAGCAAGTCTAAACATGGGTGTGGGACTAGTTTCTAGTTCAATATTTTCATTTTTTTAGTAATTTTAACCTTTTGTTTTATTTAGATTTTGCATGAAAATTAGTTTAAGTCTAAACACGGGTGTATGGGTGTAGTTTCTTATTCAATATTTTCACTTTTCTAGTTATTGTAACCTTTTGTTTTGTTCAAATTTGGCATGAAAAAGAGAAAGTATATTTCTTTTGGTTCACTTAAATTTAAACATTTCGATATTTAAAGTAATTTATTTTATGGAAAAATTAGGGACTGATATGGCAGATCAAGGACCACCACCTCAGGGTATATTTACTCATACAAATGATGAAATATGTAGATTGTGTGGTATTCTAGTTGACCCCAACACCACAGGGGTTTATAAGGATACATGTTAGTTCGTTCTAGATAGCTTATAGAGGATTAGATAGATATTAGCTAGCACCCATGCTTATTCTATTGACACTATAACAACTATTCTTGCTCAGATGCAATAAGAGGTTAGTGGTGATGTTTCTCTTGCATAAGTTAAGTTGCAAGTCCCAAAAGAAACCATCAAATCACAATGTTTTCCATATTGCATTGTTAGATCCTAGGTTAGGGGATATCAAGTGACTCGATGTGTTGATGCTTACATGGACCCTTTGATATACACATGCTTTCTTGCAACACATGGTTGTTATCCAAATAATGACAAAATTCCTTTATACTTTGCACAATAGTTGTAAGTTGAGGTTCATTTATACCTCAAAATCAACTACTTGGACCAACCAACATATTTTGGTTAGAGGCATGGTAGGGTTGTTGAAAGGGACCCTCCCTTATCATCGAGTATATTGATGTACTGTAGTAAAATGCACACCCTTGCATTTTCACACTTGTTTGGGCTTGTCTTGCTTTATTTATGCTTCTTTATGGCTTAATTGACCCTATTTCATGTCCACAAGCCCTATGAATGAAATATTTTTCTAGTTAATCCCGAAATTCTCCAATGCATAAATGATAATTTAATGACTCTATCAGTGTGTCCTTGATTTTTGGGTTGAGATTAAAACGCTACCTAGGGTATCGTAGTCCCCTAAGGTTCTCAAGACCCTGATTTTGGCATCTTTGGATTGGGCCCCTTTTTGGTGTCTATGCCTCAATTTTTTAGGACTTGGGACTAAGACACCGCCTAGGGCATATTAGTCTTCCTTGAGTCATTTTCGAGATTCAATTTCAAACTCTAGTGGGATTTAGCCTCCTTTATTCAATGAATTCATATGTCGGCTTCGTGTGATATAATTTTGGGATACTAAGCATATATAAGTATAAATACAAGGTTCCTTGATTCATTTCAACTTGTCTTTTGTGAGATCTTTAATCATAGCATAATTGAGTTAACAAGAGGATTCAAGAGAAAATTTATCAAGCATTTGTAGCCATTTTTCAGATTCAAGCATCATATCAAAGAGTTTTCTTGCATCATGTGTGTTGTGCTAACATTTGTGATGTAGGGTTTTGATTCAAGAAATCAATTCAAGTATTATCTTTCAAGCATTCAAGATCCATATCCATTGTACCATTACACA
This sequence comes from Sequoia sempervirens, assembly GCA_007258455.2. Lineage (NCBI taxonomy): Eukaryota > Viridiplantae > Streptophyta > Pinopsida > Cupressales > Cupressaceae > Sequoia > Sequoia sempervirens. The sequence goes on from VDFB02000017.1 coordinate 560,036,830, forward strand.
CAAGTTTGCAGACCTTTGCAAGGGTTTGGTGAGTTGTAGTATTGCATGTTGTTCATTCACCATTTCCTTCATTATTTCTATTTTATTTCAAGGTTTAATTACCAACAAAGGGGTTTGACCAAGGAAAACCCCCATTCACTAACAAAAAATAAGTTTTTCTCTTTTGCACATTTGTGATTACAAATCTAGGTTGTGGACTTGAAGATCACTTGGAGTGCAAGATTGAAAAAGTTGTGAAGTTGCATTACAAATTTGTCATCTTCATGAAAACTCACTTACAAGCCTTATTCAAAAGTTTTAGAACCTGAGATCGGAAGGGAAGCTTGTGCAGACCTTGGAGCTCAGGATCCTATTCAGAGTATGCAAAAATTCAGAACAAGACTAATATGCCATCTTGGGTATCTTAGTCCTCCTAGGCTCAATTTTTAGAGATCTAATTCAAAGATCTGAAGACTCTGCATTTTCCCCGAAAAAAAACAGCGGGACTAATATGCCATCTTGGGTATCTTAGTCCTCCACAACATATTTTGGAAGCCTCTTTGCATTTCTAGAATCGTCACGACATCTTTAGATTTCCTAGGTGCACACATACCATCCCCTTGTTGCATAATTTCATCATTTGTATCTTCCATTTAGCTTTCATTTTAAGTTTTAGGTCATCTTGCATATCATTGCATGTTTTCAAATATTTTCTTTTCCAAGCATTTGTTTGGTGGTGAACCCCTTAGAACTTAAGAAAACCTTCCTAGGACCCTCCTAATTGAGAATTGGCTCACCTTGTGAGGTTGTTGGTCAATCCAATTAGGACTCTTAGGACATTAGTGAATGGTTGAGTGAGAAAAGTGTGATATCCCAAAAAGGTATCCATTTTTCCTCCTCATCAATTGACAACCTCGAGCTTTTCAGGCCTTGATTGGGGAGAGGTTTCCTATTATCTACCCATCCCTGACACCTATTATAGACCAGGTTGTTATTACTTCCTAAAGGGAAGAAATTGATAGTGTTGCTAATATAACAATTGCAACATCTACAATATCTTCTGATTGTGTGGGCATATATTTGATGAGTCATCCTGGATGATCTAGACCATCAGATCATGCTACTAGTCCTTATGCTATCATGGATGTCCCTTCACCCATAGACATATATGGTCTTATAAGAGACTAGTTGTGAAGATATTTGGAAGATCATCCCAATGCCACTGGAATCGTGAAAAAAAAAGAAACTGGTCAGAATTTATGAGCTCAAGATTGAAAACAACACTTGTGACTTCAAAAGGTTGTAGAATGCACTAGAAGCAAAAAAAGGTGATGAGAACCATACCACTGAAAAGTTGGCAGAACCAACTTTTTGAAGATATAAAGTTTTTGAAAAACAAACATTGTATCCAAAAGTTATAAATTTTTTTAAAAATGGGGTAAAATTTTCCAATTGACAGTTAGCAAATACAACCCTTTTGATTTGATTTTTGAAAAACATGCTCATTGTATGCAAAAACTAATGGATACCCAAAAAATATTCTAGTGTTTCCAACAACATTTTTTAATCAAAGAAATAGAACATGTGATTTGGTTAAAAATAAAAACTTCACCAGAAGGAAAAATAGTTGTGTTGAGCTATTTTGACAATTATTTTTGCAAGATCTGCTCACTATATGCAAAATCTAGCAGATACCTAGATGGTATTTCATGATTTTGAACAAAACCCATAATTGTTTTCCTCAAAAATACATGAAGCAAAATATATTGGCCATTTTTATCAAAAAATGCACCAAATATGACTTTCTTGGCAGCTTTGAATCCAATGGTGATGTCCTTTTCATGCCAAAATGTACCTAAAAAATTCCCACCTTCAAAATTTATAAAAAAACCAAGGGGATTCCAGATTTAAAGCCTATAACTGTTGTTGAAGAAAAAAATCTCATAAATCAAGAAGAGGTTAATTGAATCCACACTCTGATACCATGTTAGAATTGTGAAAAAAACAAGTCACTCGATCAGACAACGAACAAAGACACCTTCCATGGAAGAGATCTACAAACAAAGATATACTATATTCCTCAATAAGAAAAAGCTACAAAAGAACCTCAAGAATCCTCAAGGAAAAAAAAATTCCTCAAAGGTTGATAGTTCAAGAGATCAGAAGAGAAGAGAACAGAGAGATAATACAATGAGGGTTGAGTGCTATATAGGAGTACAAATCTAAAAGAATTAAAGGGATTAGATCAGGGTAAGTGCGAACATCACAGGCGATGAGACATAATGATCTAATAATAGCTCACTTTAGTTAACATAGAAAAACACTTAGTTAATTGAATAAAGAACTCCTAAGTTTAGCTTAAGTGTATGAGAATAAATTAGACTAATAATTAATTAAAGATTAATTAATCATTAGATAATGCATGATTACTCTAACAATTACTAGGTGTCTATATTGATATACCTTGTTCTTAGGTTGATAATCAATAAAATGAATCCCATGTTGAATAATTTTGACTTGCTTGAGATATATCCCTTGCACTAGAAATTGAACATGTGGGAACCTACATTCCAAGGTAAGACATTGTTGAACACCCAAAATATTGAGAGGGGGGAGTGAATTAGTATTCTCTTAAACCATCCAAACTTTAAACATTCAATCACTAATGCATATTCAACTGCAGTAAGGAAAGCAATCATGAAACATTCACAACATCATATAACACATGAACACTAGGATTTTTACATGGAAAACCCAAAATGGGAAAATCCATAGTGAGGGTTAGCTCACAATATATTATAACTAGTTATAGTATATTACAAAAGTGCTCATTGCAGGTGGACTCACTATTTAGAGATAAAAAGATAGAAGAGAGATAGTGGCTCATAACCTAATTTGAACTATTACAATTGCATCTAATATATGCATGAATTACAATTCCATTGAAACAAAATAGCAATATTTATTTGATTTTGATTCAACACTCTACCTCTCTCTTCATTTGCACAATTTTGATCTTCAACTTAACATTCACAACTTAACTTTGCACCGCTCTAATCAAATTTACATCACACACAATACATGTCACATACATTGCCTCAAAACATCAAAAACAATCCAACATATATATTCGCATCAAGTATAACATTAATTAGGTCGGCCTAATTAGATGTTGTAGAAATGTAAAATTGACCTAACACCTATTGCACACCCTAAATAGCATCAAACAACATCGAACAACATTCAAAACCCTAATATCCCCTATTAATTGAATAATACAACATTATTTAATTAATTCATAGTTTCATATTTTTTACAAATTAAATAAATTTCATTTATTTAATAAAGTCTTGAAAACCCTATTTCTACTATTAATTGAATAATACAACATTATTTAATTAATTCATATTTTCATCATTTTGACCAATTAAATAAATTACATTTATTTAATGAAGTCCTAATCTCACATTACTTCATCTTGATTAGTTAAATAACACCAATTATTTAATTATGTCGCTAAATCACCTTATTCCCCTAAGTTAATTGAATTATTAAATCATAATAATTCAATTATGACTTTCCCTCTAAAATTTGAATAATTAAATCAAACAATTCAATTCATTTATCAAAAATAAAAATAAACTAATGCAACTTTATTTGCAAAAGTCAAACTTGATTTGCACGTTCAACTCCAAAATGAATGAATTAATTAAATCAATTAATTAATCTTTTCCAACCACTTTCCTGATTGAGTAAATTATGATCCCCTGATTTCTTAGTCTAATCCTGATAGATCAATCTATTTCTGATTGAGAAAATTATGATTTCCTGACAAAGCAATCTAATTCCTAACTAACCAATCTATTTCTCAATCACACTAATTATTCAATCTATTTCTAAATCACATAAATTGTGCAATCTACTTTGCACAAATCTACTCATTCTAAATCCTCTAAACACGTTTCAATTGTCGATCTTGACTCAACATTGTTTAATCTTGATCATTCATTTCAAATCTCATTTTCTATTTAACAAACCTCTTTCCTCACAAAAGGATCAAAGAGTCAATATCATTTGTACAACAAAGTACTGCCAAAATTCACAACCACCATTGTTAGAGCTTCAACCTTTCTTCAATCAACCAACATCAATATCATTCTTCAAGATTTTGCACACAAACTATGGAGGCTTCACAGTGATATGAGCAATCCAACATCAAGCAAACACACTCCGATATGGGATGGTAACACTTTTCTTTTGTTTTGAATTCAATTTGGTAATCATAGGATTTCCTAATATGTTCTCAATAGCTTAGTTTCATTTCATAAGTGTAGGATTAGATCTAGATTTATGTTCATGATCTTAGATTAGATTCTAATTTCAATTGTATTTCTCTTGTTTAGCATCCATGATATTTCCCCCTCACACAAATGTAATACCCAAAATGTAACTTGTTAGCTCAAAAAATTTCATCCACACAATGTGCCATAATTCAAAACTCAAATTATCTTAAGATAGGTTGGCATGGACCTATAATATATCCTACATAAGATAAAAATACATATTTATCTTTCACATAATATCAAACATGTTAGGTTGGCATGACATAAGACCTAAAACCAAAAACTTTTAACTGTGTATCCACATCTAGACACGTAGACCTCAAAACTCGATGCTATTTGGAATCCATGCTCTATTGACATCAGGAAACCTATCTCCAAAACTGTAAGGCCAAACACTCATCTATGGAGAAGTGTGGATTCTCCCACACAAACACACTATACGAAAAGTAATTGCAATATGCTAGGCCAAACTTTGTTACTCATATCTCTCAATCCATTTGTCCAAACATGATGAAATCTTGGAATTAGATATATCTAACTTCCATCAAAATAATGTTAGAGGTGTAGAGTGATATCTTCATTTTCAGAGTGGTGTGGACCCAAAAAATGATGCATTGTAACATTAAACTTGCATGATTGACACTTAGACAAATTTCTATGCAGATGATCTTTCCAGACCAAATCAACTTGCACAAATGTCTTCCTTAACATCTCAAAAACCTATCAGAATTAAACAAAATGATCCATAACAATGTTGACATCAATGACATCATTGTATCATGTTGTTATGTACCATCCATGCTCATGTTTCCAAACAACATCATCAATGACAAACTTTCAACAATCTCCCCAAACTTCCAATATACAACATTTTCAAGGTAAATACATAAGGTAAGATGTATAGCATTTTCATCGAGGTACAATACACAAATGAAAAATCTCTATTGAATATTTAAATCACTCTTGAGGTACTTGACACATGTAAAAAATTTAAAATATACATCGAATAGATAAATCATGCAAGAACATCTATATAATCAGTTAAACTTGTGGGAAACAATATTCCATTTCTTGTTTTTGGTTCTATTAGCTACTATCTCTCTCTCTCTCATGCAACACAATAAATAATAACAAACACCTTCTATGTTTCTAGGCTTTGCTAAGACTGCAATAACATCTCCTACACCAAATTTACATGGAAAATTTGTAAAAAAAATAGAGTTCCACTATCATTTAACTATATGTGTCTACTTAAAAAAACCTAGCCAAATAAATTTAATAAACGATTAAGTTACAAATGTACACAAGCTCATACATGCGATATATATATATATATATATATATATATATATATATATATATATATATATATATATATATATATATATATATATATATATATACCTTTTTTAATCAATCTAGAAATATGGTCATAATCAATTCAAATCAAAGGAATGTCTTCAAAGATTTCATCTTCATCTTCATTGTATGTGTTACTAACAACTAGTGGCACCAAATTCCATCCACTAATATATCCACATTGTTGGTTGTTGCATTCATCATAGTTTTCCAAAATGTAGTAATAACAAAAACATGAGTAATCCCTAGTGTATAATGTCCATGGGCAACTATCTGTACTCATGATAGAACACAAAGATCTTGTTTTGTCTACACTCTTGCATCCATGCATTGATCTTCTATCTACACCTACAAAAAAAAAATTATATTAAAAATAATAAAATATAAATAAATTCAAACTAAAGCAGCCAAACTTGAATGTACACATATATGTATAATAAAGATTTAAATTCAAACAATACATACCTGATATCTCCCAAAACACTCTATGTGGAATGTATTGGTTCGTTGTTGAAGATGTGCTGACCTAATTTGATGAAAAGTGTTTCTTACACCATTCAACAACATCATGTGCATCTTTTATGCAATCTCCCACATAATTCATTTGATGCTTTCTTAGAGCATGTTTGATGCAAGCTCCTTCACCATCATGTTCACCATTTCCATGCCCACTCTCAAAGAAGCTCCAAACATGTGGTATATTATCATTTCAATGATATCTACATAGTCCATAAAATTACCTTAATGATTTGAATTTGATGCACATCCATTTGACCATACAAAATTATTTTCAATTTTTACACCCCTGATTACCAAATATTCAAAAAACTTCTTGAAGCAACGTTGTACAAAATGTGTGTAATTCTCTTTGTCATCACTAATATAAAAGTGATATTCTTTCTTAATGCTTCATGCCTCAAATGTACTATCAACACCATCCAAATCCATTTGTGCATGTTGATAAAACATGTGCACCATAATAGTGATATTCTTTGGAAAGAAATATTGTGATTAAATATTTTTTTGATGTAAAAAAGAGTAATTATTTTCAAAGTCAACTATTGATAAAATCGTTCCATGTGGGAAATTATTTCTTAATTTCTAAAACTATTATGCTTGTCATGTAGAAAAAAAGTATGTTGTATGTATTGTTGTATCAATTTATAATGTTTTTCCATAAATGTTCCCATAGGTATCTCCTCTTCTACATAATCTAACCTTGTTGATTCTTTGCCAAATTTGGTATGAAACTTGATGTACTTGTAACTTTTGCAATTTTCCAACTTTTTCAGGTCAGTATCTTCGTCTCTCAAAGGCTTTTTAGCCAAATTTCCACATGTTTCACAAATTATTTTTATGCAACTTATTTAACTGGTTGCATTATATGTTGATTACCCAAAATACTGAGGGGGGGTGAATCAGTATTCCATTAAACCATTTAGTTGTAAACCATCCAATTACTAAAGCACATATAACTATAAACAAGAATGAAGACATTGAAAAGAACATGACACCATAAGACACATCAACACCATATTTTTATGTGGAAAAACCAAAATGGGAAAATCCATGGTGAGGATTAACTCACAACATATTATATCTAGATATAGTATATTACAGGGGCTCACTTCCAAGACACACTATCCTTAAAAGGCTCATAGCTAGAATGCAAAATGGTATGGATCACTGCCAAAACAAAAATTGGTATGGTTCACTACCAAAATATAAACTAATACAAAGTGCAACTATCTTGTGTTGTATTTCAATTCCTTTGAGGCTCTGAATATGAAGTACTACCCTACTTAGAAGTCACTCAATTTTGCTATGATTCTGAACTTCTACCACTGAACACCACTCATATCTAATATGTCATTAAGTTTGCACATCCAATTATCACTCACACTTTCACCAGACTTTACAATTCCAAAATATCTCATATATATACCCAAATACATTTCATACATCAATTAGGTCATCCTAATTAGATGTAAACAAAACAATCCAAAATAGCTCTTGTCGGCACCATACAAGATTCTAAGACACACTATCCTTAAAAGGATCATAGCTAGAATACAAAATGGTATGGTTCACTACCAAAATATAAACTAATACAAAGTGCAACTATCTTGTGTTGTATTTCAATTCCTTTGAGGCTCTGAAAATGAAGTACTGCCCTGCTTAGAAGTCACTCAATTTTGCTATGATTCTAAACTTCTACCACTAAACACCACTTATATCTAATATGTCATTTAAGTTTGCACATCCAATTATCACTCACACTTTCACCACACTTTACAATTCCAAAATATCTCATATATATACCCAAATACATTTCATACATCAATTAGGTCAGCCTAATTACATGTAAACAAAACAATCCAAAATAGCTCTTGTCGGCACCATACAAGATTTAAAACATCTTTTCACCCAAGAAAAACATGTAATACTCAATTTCAAGTTGGTATGGGTCTGAAATAGATTCAACTAACATACGCAAGGTAAAATTAATCTTCTCAACATGTATCATGCATTAGGTCAGCCAAGAATAGGACCTAATCATAAAAAATCCAATCCAACACACACTTCTCAAAATAAACACCATTCAAATTTGATATTACTTCAGTTTCTCTTTGTAACAACATCAGAGAGACTAACTTTAGAACAACAACATCAAAACAACCTTCTCAAGAAAATGCGGAATCTCCACGCTGGTATACTAAACAGAGAGATGACTATAGTAAATAGAGTTGAACTCTGCCATTGATAACTTTCAGTACACATCACAAAACTTCTCGAGAACTTGAATATAGTTGTATGAATTAGTCATAATTATATGATTAAGAGAGAAAAGTTAAATCTCTTCTTGCAGTGAAGTGCAAACCCAAAAAATGATTTACTAGACCACAACACCATCAACAAATAACACTTAACCAAACCTTTGATAGACTAGCTTCCGACATAGATAGTACTATACAAGTAACACCAAAAAAATGCTTCCCACAATGTTGACATCAATGACAACACTTGACTAGTTGAATCGACCTATGTATGATCACCTCATGCTCATGTTGTTAGGCTACATCAATGTAGACAAACTCCCAAACTTCCAACAATCTCCCTCTTGGGCATTGATGGCAACATGCATATCAAAACCAAATTTTCATACTAACTGAATATTCCTCCTTTCAAAATTAATACTCCCCTTTACAAAATTGTCCTTGACTTTCAAAAATTCAAAAAGGTTTTCTAAACAAAAAAAAAAAAAATTTAAATGGTTTTCTTCTTACTATCTATCTCTCCCCCTTTGACATCAATGGAAAAGGTTATGCAGGGGTCTAGTATATTTCCCTTGAATATATGTATGTATGCATCAAAAATTGATCAAAAGGATATGAACATATTAACTTGAAGATGAAGATCCCTTAAGATTCTTCAGGATATCCTACCATGTAGCTTTACCTTCTTCCCAAGAACCTTTTGCATGTGCAAGAGTCTTGTATATTAATTCAAGCTTTGTTAAATACTCTATACCTTCTTCCATAGTGTTGGGCTTGAGATTTATTTCTGATAGACTATCAACACTAGCAAGGGCACTGGATACAAGAGTGTGCCTAATTTTTACCAAATCTCTAAGTGCCACATACTGCTTGATTACCTCTATTCTTTGACTCTATAAGCTAAATAATTTTTCCTACAGTTCCATGATGTAGGATCATCTTTGATTATCCCTATCACCAATCTATAAACATCTACTTGAGTGCTCAACCGAATTTCATTCTGTCTTATTTCATTTCTTACATTTAATGTCCAGTTAGACCAATTCAGGTAGAAAGATACTAACTCTTGAGCTTCTTCTTCACATTCCTGAACATCCTTCAATTCCTTCAAGACTTTATGGTGTGCATCTACACATTTCTTCTTGATTCCTTCTATATATTCTTCTGTAGTTCTTGGATTTGACCCATTTCCTATTTTCTCTTTCAATTAAGAGATGTATGCTTTCAATGAATCAATCATACTCCTGATATTTTCCAAAGTGGACACAAATGAATTAAAGTTAGCACCAAAAATCACTTCTTGTAAATATTTTAATGCTTCATCTAGGTATTGCATGTTTGGACTTTAATGCTCATGTTGGGTTACCTCAAATTGACTTCCTTCTTGTTTTGTGATCTCTTGTTTAATAACAACACTTTTTCTATTCTTTCATGTTCTTTTTGTACTACCAGAGGCTTCATTCATAGACTTTTCTTCTACATCTATTATGTTGGGGTCCTTTGGGATTTCTAGATGCACTTTTACATAATTATCAACTTCCTCCACAGTTACTTCATAATCTAACTCAGAAATCCACACAAGTCTGGACTCAACTGCTTCCATGTAACAAAAATCAGTAGAGTCAAGAAAATTGATGTCTCTGTAGTATTTTTCCACCACACTTTATGGAATTCTTGTCCTCTTATTCATCCTCATTTGAAACATTCCAAAGAATGCTGCAAGAAAAATTTCTTGAGCATTCGAACCACCAAGATTCATCATGAGATTCCTTATTTGGTGTGTTGTTGGCTCTATATTTTTCCATTCAACCTTTCCAATAATTGTTATCTTTTTCATAAATTAAAAGAGTAAGAAAACTGTTAAAGTGTTGTACCAGAATGTACTCTTCTTATTCTTTTTGATTTCTTTCAAATTATTCTTTAGGTGTTGTCGAAGTAGCTCACAAAGATCATAATCTGTACCATTCTCAACCATGTCAAGTGCAATGTATGCAACAATAATAGAGACTGTATAGTCATTACTAGGTAAGAAATTTTTATGTCCAATAAGCATTGCAGCATACCGGATGACCAGATTTTCAATTGTATTCAAGACAAGTTCTTTTCCTTCAAGAGTTGCACGAGTCATCTCTATTAATTCTTGATCATCGATAGACTTCCACCTGAGAATTGGTCTAAAGGACCACAAACCAATCACATCCCTTATAGCCTCTCTAGTTATTGAGTGTGCAACATCAATCTAGATAGACTCATCATGAATCCATCTTTTTTATTTCAGCTTTTTGACATTCTTCTATTTTTCTCTTTTCTTTTAGTCCAGTGATGTCCTCATCTACTTTCTTTAATTGATTACTAACTTCACTATATTTTTTTCTCTTGCTTCTTAATGCACTCATTTTATTCCTTCAAAATATCCATCAAATCTTTATTTTCTTCTATATGTTCAAGAGAGATCTCTTTTAGAGGAATAAGAATTTTTTTATCTTCCATGTATTCAAATTTTAGGACCTTCCTCACGCTGTTAAACTTTATAAGAGGAACCAAGCTCTAATACCAATTATTGATTACCTAGAATACTGAGAGGGGGGTGAATCGATATTCCATTAAACCATTCAATTGTAAACCATCTAATTATTAAATCATATATAACTACAAACAAGAATGAAGACATTGAAAAGAACATGACACCATATGACACATCAACACCAAATTTTTTACGTGGAAAACCCAAAATGGGAAAAACCACGATGAGGATTAGCTCACAATATATTATATATGGATATAATATATTATAGAGGTGTTGGATGCTTTGGTTGTGTTACTGATATGTGGTTGTCATTGATGTAAACACTATTATCATTAATGCATTAGAAGCTGTATATGTCAAGGATATTGAGAAAATTGTAGTAAAAAGAGTTACAGGTTGTCAGTGGTGAAGTGAAGTTCAGTCTGTTGGTGAGTTTAGTACATTGATGTTCAAAAGTTGTGGAGTAATGGGTTTCTCGTTGAGTATATCTAGTTTATCCATGTCAAGTTTCAGAGATTTGTGTGAAGATTTGATCAAGTTATGAAGATTTGTATTCTAACAGTTTTTTTGTTATTTCAGTTTGTGTTCAAATGAGGATTATGTCATTTCAATAAGTTTAGTTGTTGTTGATGCTTCTCTGGTGATTCATGATTTTTGTGGATGTTTCTAGATCATGCTCTATCTGTGTTGCACGTTTTCATTGATCGTTGTGCTCGCGGTCCAAGATCATGTTCTTGACCGACAAGGTGTTTGTAGTGTGTTGTGGATCTTCGAGGAGTAATTAATTGAAGTGGTTCATGTTTGAGGATGTTATTTTGGGTCGTCACTATGTTATGGCTGACCTTGGTTGATTCACATAAAAAATCTTTATTGTTTTTGGCTGATTGTTTATAATTTTTTTATTATTTTGTTGAAGCTAACTTTTAGCAATGTAATTTCTTGTTGCGGATATATATAAGTGATTGCTTATACCATTTTATGGCATGGTGTGTGTGAATAATGTTCTAAATCATTTGAAGGAAAAGAAAAGTGTGAAGAAGAGTGACGAAGAGTGAAGACGAGTGAAGAAGAGTGAAGAAGTGTTCATGAGCTTAACCAGAATTGTAATCAGGCATTAGTAGATGTTATTTTTCTTAGTTCAAATTTGATGGATGTAATCAAAATATTTATGTAAGACAGTGTGCCTTCCTTTTTTATTTGAGCAATGAGCTCTATGCAGTGTGCCTGAGTGTATTTGCATTCCCCATTCATATTTCTTTATACTTTTAAAAGGGTATAATCTTGTGGACTGACCTCCACCATGGTTTTTCCCCTAACAGGGTTTCCACGTAAAAAATCTTGGTGTTATGTGTGATTTTGATGTGTTGTTCATTTATGCTTTCATGATTATTGATCAGATCTAAGAATAAGGTCAATGAGTTGAATAAATTTGAAATTCTATGACAACTGATTCACCCCACCTCTCAGTTGTTTTCCCTTGAGTTGCCAACAATTGGTATCAGAGTAGGTTCCTTAGAAGAATTTTAATAGCTTGAGGTGATTTGGGAGGGTGACTTATAAGAAGGATAGTCCTAGATTTGATGGAACAAATTATTCCTTGTGGAAGACTCAAATGGAGTGTCATTTGAGATGCATTGGTGAAGCCTACTAGATTATTACAAGCAATAGGTATACTATTCCTCAGAATGGTCCTACTACTACTGTTGAGATTAGGGACACTAAGTATAATATCAGGGCTAAGGAGGCATTGTTGAGTGCTTTGATTGATACTGAGATGAAAAATGTGATGGATTTGAAGAATCCTTATGAGATCTAGAAAAAGTTGGAAACTTTGTGTGAATTTGATGCTAATGTGAAGATTGCTAAGCTACAAAGCCTGAAAGGGAAATATGAAAAGTTGAGAATGGGTGATGATGAGAACATTACTACTTTCATGTAAAGAGTGAATGAACTTGTGTGTGGTATTAGATGTGCTGGTGGGCAGTTGAACAAATCAAAGATTGTTGCTAAAGTGCTTAGATCCTTGCCTACTTCCTACAAAATCAAATCTAATGCTATTGAAGAGCTCCAGACTGTGAAAAATGTTACTAGCATGTTGATTGGTAAGCTTACTACTTTTGAGTTCAGTGAATTTGGTGATTCCCTTCCTAAGGTAGAATTTACATTCAAGGCCACTACTTCTAGAAGAGATAAATAGAGATATGATTCAGGTGAAAGTTCATCAAGAAAGACATTCAAGTATGAGGATGAAATGAAATATATGGAAGACGAAGAAAGAGAGCTAGAAGAGCTGGAAGCACTGATTGTGAAAAGAGAGGCCAGAGGACAAGGTAAGTATAAAGGGAAGTTTCCTATTAAATGTTTCTCTTGCAATAAGATAGGTCATTTTGCATCAAGGTGTCCTGAAAGAGTTTCTAAGCCAAGACATAACAAACCTAAATTTCAAAAGAAGTGTTACTATGTTGCTAATGAAGGTGTGACAGATGATGAATCTGATAAAGGGAATGCAAGTGAAGATGAATTTTTATTTATTGCTATCAAGGAAAATAATCCAGTGTCTATTGAATCTGCTAATTGTACAAATGCGGAGAAAGCCCTAGCTACTTGAGTTGAAGAGAAAGATGAATGGGTAATTGAAAGTGGATGCTCTCATCATATGACAGGAGATAAAAGTAAGTTTGTGAGCTTGGAAAAGTATGACGGCGATGTTGTGAGATTTGGTGATGATAAAGCTGGTGTGATCTGTGGCAGAGGTTGCATTTCTATGGATGGTAAGCATAATACTAATGGTGTCCTGTATGTGGAAGGTTTGAAGCATAATATTTTAAGTGTTGGATAGATGGTTGATAAGGGATACAATCTTTAGTTCATGGATGGTAAGTGCAAAATATTGGGGAATTCTGGAAATGTGATTGCATCAGGAACAAAAACAAAAGGTAATATTTTTCATCTGAGTGTTGCTAGTAAAAGTTGTTTGATTGCTCAAGTTGATGAAAGTTGGTTGTGGCATAAGAGAATGTGTCATGTTAACTTTGATAATATTTTCAAGATAAGTTCTACTAAGGCTGTGAAAGATCTTCCTAAGTTGATGAAACCTACTAATGCCATATGCAAGGAGTGTTAGTTAGGAAAGCAAACTAGAATTTCATTTTAGAGCAAACAACAAAATTCAAATGGATTGTTGGATCTTGTGCATACTTATTTGTGTGGTCCTTCTAGAGTTAGAAGTTTACAAGGATACAGGTACTTCATGTTGCTTATTGATGATTATTCAAGAATGATGTGGGCTACATTCTTAAGGGAGAAATTTGAAGCTCTGGAGAAGTTCAAGATCTTTAAGGCTATGGTTGAGATAGAGAAAGGTCTAAATATTAAATGTTTGAGATCAGATCGAGGTGGTGAATTCACTTCTGGTGAGTTTGATTGTTTTTGTGAAGAACATGGAATAAAGAGATAATTATTTGCACCACGAACCCCTCAACAAAATGGAGTTGTGGAAAGGAAGAACAAAACAATTCTAGATGCTACTAGAACTATGATGTTGGAAGGAAATGTACCTCATATCTACTAGAGATAAGCTGTAAGTACTACTGTGTACACACTTAATTGGGTACAAATGAAAGGTGATACTGGTAAGGCCCCTTTTGAGCTATGGACTGGTCAAAAGCCTACTGTTAGATATTTCAAGATCTTTGGAAGTAAATGTTATATCAAAAGAGATGAAGATATAGGAAATTTTGATGCTTGGATTGATGAAGGAATCTTTTTGGGTTATTCTACTAAAAGTAAGGCCTACCGGTGCTACAATAAGAGATTGAAGAAAATGGTTGAAAGTGCAAATGTCAAGGTTGATGAAGACATACCTGCACCATCTCGAACCTATGGATACGATTTTGATGATCATAATGATAGTACACACAAAGGAAAACAAGTTCAGACTTCAAATCAAGTTCAAATCATTCCAGTGAATCAAGGAGATCAAGAGGAAAGAGAAACTAGTGAAAGTGTAGAAGAGAGATCAGAAGAACCTAAAATTCAAGAATGCCCTAAGACTCCAAGTTAAGTAAGAAAGAATCATTTAGAAGATTAGATCATAGGTGTTAATTTCAAAGACTAAGCCTAACAATGTGAATGAAGCATGCAAAGATGAACATTGGGTTGAAGCAATGAAAGAGGAATTACAATAGATTGAAAAGAATGATATATGGATTCTTGTTCCCAAACCTAAGGATAAAAATAATTGGAACTAAATGGGTCTTTAGAAACAAATTGAATGAGAAAGGTGAAGTGGTTAGAAACAAAGTGAGACTAGTGTTAAGGGATATTCACAGATGGAAGGTATTGATTTTGAAGAGACCTTTGCCCCTATTACTATAATTGAAGCTGTTAGATTATTTCTTACCTATGTTGCTTACAAAGACTACAAGATTTATTAGATGAATGCCAATTCATCTTTTCTAAATGGTGAGTTGGAAGAAGAGGTGTATGCTGAACAACCAGATGGATTTCAGTTGATTGATCAAGGAGATATGGTTTGTTGGTTGAAGAAAGCATTGTATGGACTCAAGCAAGCCCCTAGAGCATGGTATGCTAGATTGGATAAGTACTTGCTGAAGCTTGGATTTAACAAAGGTACTATTGATAGTAATCTATATTTCAAGATTGATCATATTAAATATTTGATTGTGAAGGTCTTTGTTGATGATATCATTTATGGAGGAGATGATAGCTTGTGCATGAAGTTTGCTGATGATATGTAGAGTGAGTTTGAGATGTCAATGTTTGGAGAGATGAAATTCTTTTTGGGATTGCAAATTACTTAGTTAGATAAAGGGATCTTTATATCTTAGTCCAAGTATGTGAAAAAATTGTTGAAGAAATTTGGTATGGAAGATTCAAAGCTAGTTGGTACACCCATGGTGACCAGATGCAAGTTGACAATAGATGATGATTCTCCAAAGGAAAATAAAACTAGATACAGATCAATGATTGGTTGATTGCTTTATTTGACTCAAACTAGGCGTGATATCATGAATGTTGTATGTATTGTTGCAATATTTCAAGCTGATCCTAAAGAGTCTCATGTGACTATTGTGAAGAGAATTTATAGATACTTGAAGGGGACAATTAATTTTGGCCTGTGGTACCCTAAAGATGATGATCTTACTTTGAGTGCCTTTACTAATGCTGATTGGGCAGGAGATGTGAATGACAGGAAAAGTACTAGTGGTGGAGCATTTTTCTTGGGAAAGAAGTTGATTTCATGTTTAGGTAAAAAGCAGAATGCTATTTCTTTATCTATTGTAGAGGCATAATACATTGCTGCTACTAAAAATTGTACTCAAGTATTGTGGATGAAGCAGATGTTGAAGGATATCATAGTTGTGTATGATGAGCCTGTTGTTATATTCTATGATAACTCAAGTGCTATTAACATTTCTAAGAATCTGGTGCTACATTCAAAGACCAAGCATATATCTATTAAGTTTCACTTTTTGAGAGAGAGAGTAAGTGAAAAGGAAGTCAAATTGGAGTATGTGCCTACTAAGGAGTAGATTGTAGACATATTTACCAAGTCATTTCCTAAGGATACTTTTGAGTATCTCATAGGGAAGTTAGGGGTGATTACCCCTCCTAATTAGAACTAAGATGCAAGTCATTGCATCAATCTGTGCATTTCATGGTCATATTTTGATCCGAATTGATGTTGAGGTGGTTGCTACTTAGGGGGAGTAGTCATATGTTTAGATGTTCAGATATGTGGTTCAGAGCTTGTATAGAAGAGATCTTTGTCATTGATGTCAAAGGGGGAGAAGAGAAAATGTGAAAAACTTTTTGGGTGAGAAGAACCTTGTGAGGAGAAGAGTTATGTGGATGAGTTGAGGAGAGAAGAGTCAGAACCTAAGGAGGAGTAAGTGTTGTTGTGTTGATGGTGTTTTTCACATCATGTGTTGCCATCAACTCCAAAGGGGGAGATTTTTGGATGTTGTGGTTGTGTTGCTAATATGTGGTTGTCATTGAAGTCAACAATATTAGCATTAATGCATTAGAAGATGTATATGTCAGGGATATTGATAAAATTGTAAGAAAAAGAGTTACAGGTTGTCAGTGGTGAAGTGAAGTTTAGTCTGTCGGTGAGTTTAGTATGTTGTTTTTCAAAGGTTGTGGAATAAATGGTTTCTTGCTGAGTATATCTAATTTATCCATGTCGAGTTTCAGAGATCCGTGTGAAGATTTTATCAAGATATGGAGATTTGTATTCTGATAGTTTTTATGTTACTTCAATTTGTGTTCCTGAATGAAGATTATGTGATTTCAGTAAGTTCAGTTGTTTTGGATGCTTCTCTAGTGATTCATGATGTTTGTGGATGTTTCTATATTTTTCTCTATCTATTTTTCATTTCCGCATTAATTGTTATGCTCGCGATCTGATATTTTCTCTTGCGTGTTCATGTTTTTCATGTTCTTGGCTGACAAGGTGTTTGTAGCGTGTTGTGGATCTTTGAGGAGTAATTAATTGAAGTGGTTCATGTTTGAGGATGTTATTTTGGGTCTTCACTATGTTATGGCCGACCTTGGTTGATTCACATGAAAAATATTTATTGTTTTTGGCCGACTGTTTATATTCTTTTTATTATTTTGTTGAAGCCGACTTGTAGTAATGTAATTTCTTGTTGTAGATATATATAAGCAATTTCTTATACAATTTGATGGAATGGTGTGCACGAATAATGTTCTAAATAATTCAAAGGAAAATTAGAGTGTGAAGAAGAGTGACGAAGAGTGAAGAAGAGTGAAGAAGAGTGAAGAAGTGTTCATGAGCTTAACCAAAACTATAATCAGGCATTAGTAGATGCTATTTTTCTCAGTTCAAATTAGATGGATGTAATCAATTTTTTTTGTAAGATAGTGTGTCTTCCTTTTGTATTTGAGCAGTGAGCTCTAGGTAGTGTGCTTGAATGCATGTGCATTCCCCATCCATATTTCTTTATACTTTTAATAGGGTATAATCTTGTGGACTGACCTCCACCATGGTTTTTCCTCTAACAGGGTTTCCATGTAAAAAATCTTGGTGTTATGTGTGATTCTGATGTGTTATTCATTTATGCCTTCATGATTATTGATCAGATCTGAGAATAAGGTCAATGAGTTGAATAAATTTGAAATTATTTGACAACTGATTCAACCCCCCTCTTAGTTGTCTGCCCTTGAGTTGCCAACAAAGGGCTCACTGCCAGGACACACTATCCTTAAAAGGCTCATAACCATAATACAAAATGGTATGGCTTACTACAAAAACATGAATTGGTATGGCTCACTACCAAAATATGAATTGATACAAAGTGCACCTATCTTGTGTTGTATTTTAGTTCCTTTAAGGCTCTGAATATGAAGTACTACCCTGCTTAGTAGTCGCTCAATAATTTTGCTCTGATTTTGAACTTCTACCACTAAACACCAATTGCATCAGATATGTCATATAAGTTTGCACATCCAATTATCACTAACACTTCCACCACACTTTATAATTCCAAAATATCTCATATATATACCCAAATACATTTCATACATCAATTAGGTCGGCCTAATTAGATGTAAACAAAACAATCCAAAATAGCTCTTGTCGACACCATACAAGATTTAAAACATATTTTCACCTAAGAAAAACATGTAATACTCACTTTCAAGTTGGCATGGGTCTGAAATAGATTCAACTAACATTTGTAAGGTATAATTAATCTTCTCAACACGTATCATGCATTATGTCATCTAGGAATAGGACCTAATCACAAAAACTCCAATCCAATACACACTTCTCAAAATAAACACCATCCATATTTGATATTACTTCAGTTTCTCTTTGCATCAACATTAGAGAGACTATCTTTAGAACCAAAGCATCAAAACAACCTTCTCAAGGAAATGTGGAATCTCCCATGCTAGTATACTGAACAAAGAGATGAATGTAGTATACAGAGTTGAATTATGTCATTGATAACTTTTAGTACACATCACAAAACTTCTCGAGAACTTGAATATAGTTGTATGAATTAGTCATAATGATATGATTAAGAGAGAAGAGTTGCATATCTTCTTGTAGTGAAGTGCAGACCCAAAAACTGACACACTATACCACAACATCATTATCAACGAAAACTTAACCAAACCTCTAATAGATCAACTTCCAATATAGATAGTACTATATAAGTAACACCAAAGAAATGCTTTGCACAATGTTGACATCAATGACAACACTAGACCAGCTAAATCAACCTACGTATGTACACCTCATGCTCATGTTGCTAGGCTGCATCAATGCAGATATACTCCCAAACTTCCAACATTATCATTATTTGATTTATCACATAGGATGGATGCTATAAACTAATTTTCCCATTTAGGAGGCGCATTCTGAAAATTAACACTTTATTTTCTAATTTTCAAAAGATTTGGTAGTAGAGATCAAATTCAATATGATAATGACAACAAGAAGTTTCAAAAACCCTGTTTGTCTTCACATAATATGGCCTTAACCTTTCAAACATTATTGGATTTGAATTACAAAAGATCACATACATCTCATGAACTATGTTATGTTTAACCAATGTTTTATATGTAGTTCATTATTATGGGGCCCAATATTGTATCTGATAACATCTCTACTATTTGGTGAGGGATGGGTATGATCATTCCAAAAGGTTGAGATCAAACTCTTAAAAACATCTTGAATCCTGTCAGATTGAGGACCTCTACACTTAATTGCCCAATTTCCTTTTAAGGTACTTGTTGATCACAATGTTAGTCACACACCAACAGTGTAGATAAATCCTCATAGAAAAACTATGAGAACCTATCCTTACTTGAAAGACTGAACCAAGAAACCTGAATCTCAGGTTGACTCAGCTTAATCTCAAGGCTTGTTTATGTTAGGTCTTGACCATACTAGGTTTGCATCAGGGTTCGTTGTGATAATGTTATTAATCATGAGGGGTAAATGATAATTTTTGATTCTAAAAGGAATCATAAGAATTAGTAAAAGATATTCTCGGTCCAGTCATCAGAAAATTTCATGAAATCAACAAATATGCAATAATATTTCATGAATTTCAAACAAATTTGCTATCACTTAAGTAGATTTATCTTTAAGCATTTAGAAATATTATGGAAACGAAAGATTTGCAATAAAATTTCCATTCATTCATTTCTTTTTTGAAACATTTTTTGAAATTTAAACATCTATACTAAAACAAAAAATCAAAAATAAAAGAAAAGTAAAATTTCTCTCAGGTATTATTCACGCATGCCCCAAGAATTACCCAAATCAAAGCAAACCACTCTATACTTCACCAGATTGCTTCACAACTAGGCATAAAATGATGTGAGATTTTAAAGAAAGGGAGGTTTATTTGGACAATGGGTAGGTTCTATATGCACCCTTAAATGACACAACATACATTCTTGTCCAGCTAAACAACCAACCAATTACAAAAGATTTCATACCAGGCAGTAGCTTTCAAATTAGCTTTGATATTGATTAGCTTCTATGTGCATAGAAGTTTTTAATCTAGAATGATTCAGAAAATAGGAAAAAAGAACAAAACTTAAAGAAGTTTTGGCTCTTCCGACATCCACAAATTCTAAACTTAAATTAAAATGAAACATCTCTTGACCTTTTATAAGAGCAAGACACAGGGAAGATAAGACAAATACATGAAAGGAAATCCAAGGGATGAATCACAAGGCACATGGAATATGAGAAATAGTAGGATAATTGTTGAAAAAGTAAACAGATGTCAACCTTCTTCAACACTTTGCACTCTTTCAGGTCTTTTATTGTTTTACTATCGCCAAGAGAGTAACTTGAATCTAAATAGGATGTAGGAACTTTTTGGTGGAGCCCCTGGTTGATCTCTTGCCTCCATGAGGAAATTTTTCATTTTGGATTGATGGTTGGTTTTTCTATGTAATAAGGTCATATTTGTACCATGTTGAATGTATTTGGGTCATTTTTAGGTTGCTAGGTGTGATAGATAGGTGGGTTGTCAAATTTTTTTAATCTTGCAAATGTTGTCATGTACAAAAAATGCAAGAATGGGAAGTTCAATGGTCAAGAAGTTCAAAAGGTTGTTAGAGTCGGTTGTGTTGGTTGTTTTTTGATGTGTAAGGCTTAAATACACTATGTATGGGTCGAAGAAATGTTTTGGAAGTTGATTTTGTTGAAAAACAATAAGAAACCTCTAATTTTATGTGTGTTTTCATTCAAATCTGCTGCTATAGGCCTCTGTACGGTTCCATACTAAGAGATATTGATCTAGAGTGAATTGAATTTTGTGGAGACATGAACTAACTTCATTTTGGTTTTGATTTGGATTGATTTCATAAATTTTTAAGGATTTTAGAGGCAAATTACTGAAAATGGGTTGAAAACCTTGATTTTGTAGATGCAAGGAAGGAGGCTTTGGGCTAATAGGATGATGCCCTATGAGGAAATTCACATGTTTTCATGCAAATGAGAGGTGTAGGTGCTAGGTTTTGTGAAAAATCTTTTGGGAATTGACTTGTGGGAGTGAAAAATGTTTGTGCAGATCATATATGGTATGTCTGAAGTGTTGGTTTGTAGGTTGGAGGCTTGGAGTTTGTAGAATCAATAAACCCCTATGGAACAAGCTTAAATAGGCCTCGGTAGGGTTTTGGAGTTTGGTGAATTTTTGGGTGCTTCAATTGAAAAAAATGTTGTTTCTAACTCCATGTGATCTAGTTGTGGTCTTGAAATAGAGATTTGTGATTAGGGAAGTGTTTACATATGAGATGAAACTATAATCATATTACATCATATCAAAGTGCACATAACATAATAAAATTTCAAATTCCCTAGCTAATAATTGAGATTGAGATTGTTAACCTTGAGAGAGTATGACTTGGGAAAAAGGAATTTGATATGGCTATTATTTTCAAAGACTTCAAGCGGGATGTACTCCAAATTGACGCCATTCCTCAATCTTCACTTGATGGAATCAAGGAATGGCTAAACTCCATGGATATAAAGTATTATGAAAGCAGAATGAACTTGAACTAGTGGCCAATTTTGAAGAGTATTACTGATTATCCAAATAAATTTTTTGAAGATGATGGTTTGGAATTTTTGAATATGGAAGCTAGTGATTCTGATTTTGATAATTCAGAAGAGTCAGATCAAGGATATGAACCCTCTGATGTAGAAGAGGAATCAAAATCATATTTCATGTAGCCACCATCAAGAGTGTTACAAGCCAACAAGATTGAGGGAATTCTTATATAAGGATAATTTTCAATGTTGCAGGTACCGGATTTAATGCCAACTACAATGGAAACATTGAAATTCGATAGCAATATTTATGTTAAGGAAATTTACTTTAGATGCAAGGATTCAAAGCATATCAACCATGTGGTACATATGATTAAATCCTAGAGATGATTTGTAGCAATGAAAGAGTCCGAAAAGGTAGAGAGAGCTACATTAGTGACTTAGGAGAAACTTCATATTTCAAAAACAAAGCCAATTAGGCTACAGATGTGTGGATCAGGCCAACATTTGGTGGAAGAGGAAGAAAGATGACTGGAACTCTGGAGGCCCACCATACTGGATTTTGATATTCAACCATGAGAGAAAAAGAGAGAGCTGATATCATGTATCAAAACATTAAGCATGCATTCTTCCATCCAATGGAGAAGGAGATGATTACTTTGCTTCATTTTCATTTGCATAACCATATCATGGTGTGGGAACCAAGAAGACCAAGGATGTCAAGTTTTATGTGGAGTTAATGGATGTGGTCCAAAATTTAGGAAGGGCAAGAAGGTCAAAGTATGATCCTGATGAAATTGAGGAAAGACAGCAAGAGAGGGACAAGAAAAATAAAATCAATAGAGAGTTTCAAGGATTTGTCAAGCGAGTAAGAGAGCTTATATGGGAGCAATCTCATCTAAAATATTTTGAACTAGAGTTTGATATACCATTTAGAGAGCTTGGTTTTCATGGAGTTCCATTCAAATCCTCTACTTTTATTGTTCCTATGGTAAACTGTTTGGTAGAGTCGGTGGAATTACCTTTCTTAGTAATCGCTATTAGTGAGATTGAGATTGAGATTGTACACCTTGAGAGAGTATGACTTGGGAAAAAGGCATTTGATATGGCTATTATTTTCAAAGATTTCAAGTGGGATGTACTCTACATGTACGCCATTCCTCAATCTTCACTTGATGGCATCAAGGAATGGCTGAACTCCATGGATATAAAGTATTATGAAAGCAGAATGAGCTTGAACTAGCGGCCAATTTTGAAGAGTGTTACTAATGATCTAGATAAATATTTTGAAGATGGTGTTTGGGAATTTTTGAATATGGAAGCTAGCGATTCTGATTCTAATAATTCAAAAGAGTTAGATCAAGGATATGAACCCTCTGATGTAGAAGAGGAATCAGAATTAGATTTCATGTAGCCACCATCAAGAGTGTTCAAGCCAACAAGATGGAGGTAATTCTTATAGAAGGATATTTTTCATTAATGTTGCAAGTACTGGATTTAATGCCAACTACAATGGTAACATTGAATTACCTAGTAGCATTTATGTTAAGTAAATTTCCTTTAGATGCAAGGATTCAAAGCACATCAACCATGTGGTACAAATGATTAAATCCCAGAGATGATTTGTAGCAATGAAAGAGTCTAAAAAGGCAGAGAGAGCTACATTAGTGACTTGAGAGAAACTTTAGTTTTCAAAAACAAAGCCAATTAGGTTGGAAAATTTGTGGATCATGCCAGCATTTGGTGGAAGAGGAAGAAAGATGACTAGAACTTCGGAGGCCCACCTTACTGAATTTCAATATTCAACCATGAGAGCTAAAGAGAGCTGATATCATGTATCAAAACATTAATCATGCATTCTTCCAGCCAACAGAGAAGGAGATGATTACTTTGCTTCATTTTCATTTGCATAACCATATCAGGGCATGGGAACCAAGAAGACCAAGGATGTCAAGTTTTATGTGGAGGTAATGGATGTGGTCCAAAATTTAGGAGGGGCAAGAAGGTCAATGTATGATCCTAATGAAATTGAGGAAGAACAACGAGAGAGGGATAGGAAAAATAAAATCAATAAAGAGTTTCAAGGATTTTCAAGCGAGTAAGAGAGCTTATATGGGAGTAGCCTCATCTAAAATATTTTGAACTAGAGTTTGATATACCATTTAGAGAGCTAGGTTTTCATGGAGTTCCTTTCAAATCCTTTGCTTTTATTGTTCCTACGGTAAACTATTTGGTAGAGTTGGTGGAATTACCTTTCTTAATAATCGCTATTAGTGAGATTGAGATTGTTAACCTTGAGAGAGTAGGATTTGGGAAAAAGGCATTTGATATGGCTATTGTTTTCAAAGACTTCAAGCGGGATGTACTCTACATGTACGCCATTCCTCAATCTTCACTTGATGGCATCAAGGAATGGCTAAACTCCATGGATAAAGTATTATGAAAGTAGAATGAACTTGAATTGGCGACAAATTTTAAAGAGTATTATTGATGATCCAAATAAATTTATTGAATATGTTGGTTGGGAATTTTTGAATATGGAAGCTAGTGATTCTAATTCTAATAATTCAGAAGAGTCAGATCAAGTATATGAACCCTCTGATGTAGAAGAGGAATCAGAATCAAATGAGGAAGGTTCAAAAGATGAATCTCTCATAGATTCAGAGGAGGACGAAGAAGAAGAAGAAAATTCTAAAGAGGAGGAAGGTAAAACATGGGATGAATTAGAATCCAAAGCCAAAAATGCATATAAGGAAAAAGGAGATGAGTCTCATGGTGAAGAGGAAAGGTGGCAGTGAAAGGTAAAAGCTACATGGAAGTCTCAAGCACTTGATATTAGAGATTCAAGAGGAATGCCTGCCAAGAGGCATAAAGTCAGATGAACTGAGTTCATCTACATCCTTCTACTATTTATTCATGCACATAAATGGTCATCTTGTAATCATAAGATTTGAGCTCTATTTACTCACCCTATGCATCAATAAACAACTCAACACAAGAGATGCAAATTGACATTTTAACACAACAATATCCAACTAAGTTATTGAAACTCAACTATTGATACCTCGTTCTCCATCAAGATTACAAAATCATTCCACTTTTTTTTTTGGTAACATATTCTTTTCAAATTGCTTTGGATGGCGGCCATATTTCTCCTCCTATCAAAATATGGCACATGGACTAGTTAAACTAATTAATACACAATCATTTAATTTTTCCAACGAAATTAAAAAAAATATCATTTAACATATTAAATATACTTACAAATGTACAGATCAAGGCCTGTAAAACTTTCTGGCTACTGCAATTCGTGGCACGAAGTTTCTCAAGCCTAGCCTTGGAGGCCTTGTCCTGAAACATATACTAATTCAATTTAACTATGCACAAATAAAAATTAAATATCGTTTAATAAATTTGATATAATCTTATGAGGAAATTCAAATGCCTACGTACTCTCCTCACCGAACTTCCTCCATGCATCGAACTTCTCATATGCTTTTACAAGCTCTCTCCATACTTTCACACTTACATCAATTGGAATTTTTTTCTGCCTTAGCTCAGGAGGGATTATTTTTATCGTCTTTTTTTGGTTGCACTGAAATCTCTTGCAATTTTGAGACATTCGTAGCTTTATCTTCTTTACAAACCAACCTGTGCCAAAATCAGTCTCCATGTCATGGATAACTTCTTTTTTAGGCTACATGGGTATCTTTGAGAATGGTAAATGTAGATGGTCTTTGAACCGTTGAAGGCATGATTCCTTCAACCTATTCACAAACGTTTTCCCAGCATCCATCATTCAAACTTCCCCTAAAACCACCTCATATTCTATCTTTGTATTGTAGCTACCAATGCAAGATTGATAACATGGTGTGGTGGAACTCTGTGTCCCAGGAGTGGAAGTCTTTGCTTCCTATTCCACATTCTTAGAGTTTACTGTCATTGATTTCCTCCTAGATCTTCTACTTGATTTAGGACTGGTTGGGGAATCAATTGATTCCCTTTGACATAATTGATTTGTTTGCAATGTTTGAGAGGCATTAATAGACTTTTTTTCTATGTATCTGGCAAGTGTTGTCCAGTCCACATTAACCAATTTGTTCACTATCTCTACCCCTAGTATGGAAGCCAATTCCTCTTTATCTTTGCCATTCTCATGTCCCTATATATATATTTAAGTTATATTTCTTCTTTTAAATTTATAAATAAAAAACTAAAAAGTAAAATTCAAAGAAACAATGGAAACATTTACAAATCTATAAATTGAAAATGAATTGCCTCATTCTGGCCAGAGTTTGTTGTCAATGCTTTCTTCCCTCCATTGCTTGACATTTTGAGGTGACCTAGGGCAAATCATTTTTGTCCAGTCTGTGGAGGCAAACGAAGTACGCACTGTCAAGTATGAATTTTTTTTTCTAGTTTGTGGTATGAAAGTTTTTTTTGTGGGAAAATATGTTCACTGGTTTTGCTTAGTGTTGATAACCTAGGGAAAATATGTTCGCTCGGTTTGCTTAGTGTTGATAACCTTATCATGAAAAATGTCTCATAATGCAATCTTGCACGAATTTGTCATGGCATCGGTGACTATGGCACGATTGGGAAAAACCAAGCTATTTCTGGATTTTTTTTCAGTAGTTGCTCAGTAGTGACTGACCCAATTCCTATATTTTCCAAGAAATTCACTATTTCCTTGATACCCAAGTTAGGGAAAGAATATAGAGGCATCCTCGCTTCATGCTATAATATTTTGAGCCAAAGCCCAAATGGGTAGGGAAATTTTTTTTGTTGGTTTCTCAAAGGTTTTACAATTTATAATGATGGGATAATTTAGAGGTTGCTTGGACTGGTTAGGCCATGAACCAGTAAACAATCACAAATTCAAATGCAATACAAAGAGCAGTAAACAATCATGAATTCAAGCAAGATAAAAAAATTGTAACCTTACCTATGGTGTTGCAAACTAAATCGAATTTCTCATAAAAAATCAACTTAAAGGCTGACAATTTGCATGAGTTATTTGAGGAGAAGATCAGCAAGACAACTAATTTTTTGGTCAAAATTCATAAAAGAAGGTCCAACATGGAAAAGAGTTTGGAGATTCCTTAGCTTTTTGGTTCTCGGTCCCTTAGGTTGCTTTGTCTCATGGATGTCACTAAAATCTCTCATTCATTCATCAGTTGCTGGTAGCACCCTACTCTCTTCCTTCTCACGATGTTTTTACCTTTTTTGTTGTTTTACTTCTTCCCTCATGCGGGAAAGTTTTAAATTTTTTATTTTGATTCATTAGTCGCGCTTTAGCCGGCGTTAGTTAACGCCAACTTTAGCACCGACTTTTGGCCGTTAGTGTAATCTATTTGGGACATATAAGGCGGCATCAAGTGCACCTAATTTAGCACCTATTATTGTTGTATAGTGACTATTTTCATTGTTGTGTATCACAGGACCTAGAGTGTTGGAAATAATTCCAACTCCTGCCTTGTTTTTGTGACCACCGTTGTCCCGTGGCTCCTTCATCAGCTCGGTGCGGTAGAGCAATTTTTACCGTGGCCTTGCAAGGTGCTCCATCCTTCTCGGTGGTATTCCAATGAAAGCTTCTGTGGCAGAACGTGAGTCTTCCTTCTATTCTTGGCCGTGTTTTTGTGACTCTCATAGTCCCACAAGTCTTCTACCATTGGCGTGCAGTAGTGCAGTAACCACCATTGTTCCACAACTCCTTCATCAGCTTGGTATGGTAGAGCAGTTTTTACCATGGTCCCACAAGTTTCTTTTTCCTTCTTAGCGGTAGTGCGGTGAAAGCTTATGTGGCGGCATTTTTATTCATAGAGGAGGCCATGGAAATAGATGAGACAGCAGAATTTGCATATACAACAGAGGTAAGAAGATAAAGCAACCTCAACCAAAGGAGGAAGGTGTTTATGACTTAACTTAGGAAAAAATAATATGATGGAATTTTGTGATACGTCCATCTTTTTTCATAGTATTGTTGAAATTTATAATTTATTATCCAATCTTGACATAAATTAATGCATGTTGTTGATAATTTTAGATGGAGATTGGAGAAAATGCAAAGCCTAAGCATTCAACTAGCAAAAGAACAAGATATGTACATGGATGTGGACCTAAAACTATTAAATCATGTAGAAAATAGTGGGTGGAAGAGGATATGACAATGGATACTGTAGACACAACAAATGATTGCATTGAAGAAGAGGTAGGCTAGGACTATAGTACATGGGATGAATACTTTGAGAAAATTGTTCTTTGTGGATGTTATGTATGTTGTGGAAAGAAAAAATTCAAATGAGCGATTGTACAAAGACATTACATATATGATGAGCTTCCAGTCAGTAGTATACCTCCTACAATCGATTCAAATCCAATAGGAATTGTGGTGAGGAATTTTCCAATTTGATATAAATAACATGTATACTTCATTTAAACATTGTTTTATATCATTTAAATAACTAATTTTTTCTTGATGGATACTTGCAGGATAAATTTCTTGGTTTAAAGTTTCTTGGATCACTGACTTCTAGCCTAGAGGGAAATGATCATTTATCAAATGATACATCTAACAAAAATATGTGCCAATATATTAGATTGGAAGATGAGGAATTGACAAAAACAAGTAACAGAACAAGAACCAGTGTGAAGATGCACAATTTGCTTAAAGAAAAGGGGAATGTGGACTACAGACCCTATGAGAATGAATGTGATGGGGATGATGACTTTCCCCTGAGTTTCATATCAATTTACAAAGAGACATTTGATCATCGACTATATTGCGCTTGGCCTAGTGATCAAAAACTACCTAGAGTGTACAAGGTGTTTCAATTTTGGGGATACAACTACATGATACGACCCTCCAATATTCATGGAGTGAATCTAGGCCTCTTTATTGTCCAAAATATACATGTGGGATTGAAACATAGAAATAATTCAGAACAAACCACTAGGAGAATAATGCCATATTATGGTCCATCATATTA
This sequence comes from Sequoia sempervirens, assembly GCA_007258455.2. NCBI lineage: Eukaryota > Viridiplantae > Streptophyta > Pinopsida > Cupressales > Cupressaceae > Sequoia > Sequoia sempervirens. The sequence goes on from VDFB02000017.1 coordinate 560,065,869, forward strand.
CAGTAGTGAATGGAGAAGGCTAGCAGAATATAAGCCTAGCATGTCAGCATATGGTCTAAATTCAAATATGTATACACATGATCTCCAATTGGAAAGTGGAAAATAAATGAATAGAGATCATCTTATGTATATAGATGGGTGTGCATACACACACAAAAATATTGCAGGATTTATAAATAGTAGTAAGGGAAGGGACCCTAATGTAAGACCAAATTGTCAATTTGTTCAGGTTATAAATTATAAAGATGGAGATATGGAAGTAGAGGTTGATATATTGATAATGGTTGAGGCTATTATGGACCTTACCATTGGGGATGAGTTATTGGTTGATTACCCCTTCTTAAAACACACTCCTGCGCGAAAGAAGAGGGAAGAATAAGGTCTCCCTAAGGATGTTCTTAAGGGTAGAAAACCAAAGAATAATAAATGAGTGTGGATTGATCTTTTCTAAACTATGTTGTCAAAATTTTGTTTTATAGAAATTATTGTATAACAAAGGTAGTCTATGAATAGGATATGAAAAGTGTGGACAATGATGGTGCTGAAATTGAAAACCCTCACTCTGGTGATATTATTATTTTATGTCACTTGAGATAAAGAGCACGTACAATTTTATATACATAGAAAATGAAGATTTGAAACTAGTAAACTGAAAATGTAAACACTATAATATTTTTCCTTAAACAATAATTCACATACTCACTTACAAAGAAGGGTGAAGCATTTTTTATTCAAACTTTGTTTTATTTAATAGACATAACAGTAAAAGAATATTTACAAGTACAAGAATATATACACTGTTTCATAGAAAATAAGGAATGTTTTATAGAATATAAAAGTACAAGAATATATTATCATCATCATATCCTTAATTAATACCTATTGCAATATCCTTAAATTGTTCAATCTTTGGTATGAATTGTTGGCAAAAAAAAAAAAGGATTACTTGGATGCTTCTTCCATTCATTTTGTATCAACATATGTTTGTGAAGACACAAAAGTTAATAAAATATTAATGCACGCAACTCAAAATTATTTAAATAAGCAACTTTGTTAACTTTATTATTTTTAAATAGTTCCCATTTTTATGTTGAACATGTAACAAGGCAAAATAATTTCAAATTTTCAAAAAAATTAGCAACTCTACCAACATCCACAATAAATGCTTTATTGTATCAGCATATTCATTCACATAAGCATAGTATTGAGGCTCAATAACTGATATTCATTCAAATATTAGAAGAAATAAGTATGGAAAACATAAGAAAAATATAGAATGATAACACAGTCATGGAGAATCTCTGATAATAAGATGTTCTCCATTATATTGTTTCAATTGATATATATTAATAACAACAGTCTTCAAAATGGAAATGATATATGATGATGATAATTTAAAACTAGTCCTTGGTTTCCAACTTATATAGGAAGCAATAAGCTACAGGCCTTTTACAAAAAGAAATGACCTTTCATAACTACATCTTTTACTAACAACTATTTAATTAGCATAATTAAGGAAATAACAAGACTTAAGAAATTTTGACATATGGTTCCATTATTCAACGTAGAAGACCCGTGATCATTGATCTGGAAAAGTCTTCCTCTACATGATTAACGTCCAAATGCCCTCACCTCAGTGTCCTATTCTTCTGAAACCAAATACTTTTCCTCCGACTAATACATTGTAAAATTTGATGGCCACTTATATTACTGGATCTTTTGCATGTTTGCAAGATGACTTTTCCATCAACTATCTATTAATGCCTTTGTATCATTGAAAAACTTTAGGTATCTCGCATCAAGAACAATCAACCCATCCATGATCTAATTTAGCCTGGGAAGATTGGTATCATTATCCTCCTGTATATGAGTTATGCACTTATGAACAACCTGATTGAATTCTTTCTTCCACTTATCCAAGTCCTCCAACTGATCACCATCTCTCACAATTTTAGGTATATACCACTGTTTGCAGGTATGGAATAAATCCATTCGTGTTACAATATTTTTATCAAGCCCTTGTACATACTAAAATTCATCAATAATCATCCTCATAGTTTGTTCAGTTGGCTTTAATGTTGTGGGTACATTAGGAATTCTTTGAAGAACTTTGCATAACTTAGCCAAAGTGTGGTGAATAGGTTGCCACCTTTTGAACAAAGGATCTAATACAAGCATACATGTCTTTATTTGTTCCATTGTCCGCTTAAGTGTTTTATAACTATCATGCACATTCTCCAGTTTATCCATAACTGATTTTATCCTATGCTCAAGAATCTTTTCCATAACTTCACAAATTCATCTTTTCACTTCATCTTGGGCTTGATTTCTGGCCTTATTTACATCATCCACTTCCTTCTCTAGAGTTTTTACCTGTTCTACAGAAATATTCTTCACAATATTCATTGGAGCAATAGGAGGCATGTATAACACCATCTCCTTGATTTGTGAGGGTCTTGCTCCTCTTTATTATTCTTTCAATTTGACATTCTCCATGAACAGTTTATTAACTTAATCATTTAGGAACCTTTATTCCTTTTCATACTCCTTCAATTTGTCTTCTAATCCCTTAACAGTTGCTTGAGTGAACATGATTGAATGCATGGTCATTATGGCTGCCTCCAAAGGGGTGGTATCTTGTATTATCCTTACTATCATTGCCCCTTTCATCCCTTGAATTATATCCAATAATTTTAGCTTCTGTGTATTTTTTTGTTTGATCCATATGGCCAAGGTTTCAATCTTTAGGTTATACCCAGTTCCACTCACACCTTCATTGGAGTCAAATTCTACAACTAGCATTAGATCTTCTTGAGCCTGCACTTGATCAAGAAAAAACATTTTTTTTAATTCCAAGCCAGGGAAAATGAACATATTTCTCTTCAAGACCATTTCTCTAGCCTTTTGGGGGCTAATGTCAATGTTGTCAACTCTTAATTCCTAGAAAGTCTGTGTTACCATTTCATTTTTCTTTGATTCTTCAATTTCTGCTTGAGCTGATTCCATCCTCTCTTGAAATTATTTTATCTTCATCTTCATCCAGAAATCCCTAAACTCGGAAGTCTTAATGAATTCATCATCTTCTATGAATCTCCTAGCTATAATTTCCCTTTCATCTTCGTGTACCTCTATACTTGTTTTTTCTACATCACCCATCCTTTCCTCATGTTTATGGGCACTGGTCTCAAGGATGGGCTGATCAAATTCACTATCACCTTTCAATGACTGCAGTATTGTAGCCACTTCCTCAGTATCGCCCACCTCTTCAGTATCCTCATAAGGTACTAACTGTTCAATGCTTCTTGTCTTATGTCTTTTGGGAGGTAATTGCTTCATGGGAGGCTCATAGGTTTCACTTGGAGTATGCTCTGAAATTGCACCACTATGATGTTCTTCGAGATATGATTCCTTCTTTCTGTACAATTCTTCAAATCTACCAATTATCAATTCTATCCTCTTGATGGGGTCCTTTTCCTCAAAAAAGTATCCTAGGAAATCCTTGGATCTCCACTTCATCCTTTCTTCAACCTTCTTCAAATATTCCCATTTTCTCCTTCTACTAAATACATCATTATAAGTAATGCAGTTCCTTATGACATCTTCTTCAAAATCCACTTGGTGTGGCATTGTCATTTTGGTAAGAAGATTGTGCCTTATGTTGTTCATATGATTTCAGGGTCAAACGCTCTTTCTTTTCTAGATTTCAATGCATATCTTGTCTTCAAATAATACTGTGACTCTTCTAGTGTGTTTGAGCCTACAATCCAATCTTCACACTTGGTTTGGTTTGGTAGGAAAGTGCCTTTCCTTTGCTTGTGCATTACATCTTTCTCCATCCACATCATTTTCCACATAAATTCAAGAAATGCTAATCTGAGGGGCACAAATTTTGGCAGTATGTGTGGAGCAATAGGGCATCCATAAACTCTTATTATTGTAACTTCCAGGAGGAAGAACCAATCTCCAAAATTGTGTGTATGGCCCTACTTTGGTCTTAAAGCCAAAGGTCTCACTAGTTGCAACATTTTGGTTGGAAATCTTGGTATTCCATACCCAAGAACTCGAAGGATTCTATGTACAAAGTCTTTGTGGAATACAACAAATCTTGAATTCTTGCATTGATTGTCCAAAATATAGCACCATTTCTGGATAGGTGTGGGATTCCCTTGCTCATCTACTATAGCCAAGTCCATTCTTTTAGTCCATTGGTCCCTATTTTGTTACAATATCACATGACACAGTAGGGAATAGTGCCTAAATGTAATCGGTGCTCTATCCTCTATAACTTGGGATAATTCATCATCTAACACCTTCTTAAGGTATGAAGAAAAGTCATATTCAATATTAGTTTTAGGGTTTTGAATTCTCATGACCATCATCATTAGGCCTATTGGAATTTTATCTTGAGCATCTATCCCCAACACTTGGCAAAGAGCTAAATATGTATTCACAAAGTAATACTGAAAATATATGTCACATTAAATGGTTCAGTAGTGGTAGTAGAGATGGGGAATGTTTTGTTACCAATGCCTCTTTTCATATATAGGGGTACCTCATCACTTCTATAAGTATTTTTTAACCTAGCATAATCCACCTCACTTTTCTGTAGGTCTATCTTGGTCAAATCCTGCTTGTTTAAGCCAAAACACTCAATGATGGATTTTCTGGTTACTTCTACCAATACTGTGTCATTTGGAAACCTTACTGTTTTGGTAGTTGAGTGATAGTGTTTGGCTAGTAGTTTGATAAATTCTACATCAACAAACACATTTGGGACAATCAACCTTGCTATATCCAACATCCAAGCATTTGACACTGGAATCTTCTCATTTCTCTTACTATAAAAATACCAAAATAGGTCCCATCCATATTTGGAAATGAGGGCATACCTACAACTTTGTGCGGTGTCCACGAGAAACTTCTTATTACCTTCTTTAGTAGACCCTAGAAGTATATCTAATATGAACTGATGGAGTGGTCTCTTCTTTACTTTGGGTTCTTCATCTTTAATTTTAGGCTGACTATCTTTTACTTTTTATTGTTTTCTTTTAGGAGGCATGTTTCAATTTTCTCTACTATAGCTTCAGATGACAAAACCTTGAAATATTTTTTATATTACTAGAGCTCTTTCAAAGAGTTTTCATGCACTTACCCAAGTATTTCACGCTTGTAGGACTTCTTCTTCTTGTATCCTTAGCTCAGGCCACGCTAGTGCACTGCAATTGAGTGTGATATTGGGAAAACTCATTTATCTTTGGATGGTGCAGTATTCAATCATATTAGTTTTGGCAACCCTTAATAATTTAATAGCATTTAATTTTGGAAATTGATGTGATTTTCTATAAATTGTAATGATGCCATGTTTACCACACTACTGCTTTGCTCAAGGCTTCTTACTATGGGGTTGTAGTGTATACCGCTTTACTGCATATGTTGCTCACCTTCCCGATGGTATAGTGGTGTATGCTTTTGATCATTACTTTAAGAGTGTCGGTGAGACAATCTTATTTGTCTTACCGATATCTCAATGTCTCATCAACATTAGATCTTATGTTCCTTTGATGTTGGTTGCCGGTGTTGATGAGACAAGTTAATATCTCTTTCTGATATGCCACTATCTTATGGATATTTTCCTTCAGTGGTATTTCATTATATATCGGTGTAACTCTTCCATGTCGGGGAGACTTGTGATTATCGTTGTAGTATAGCAGTATTTTTCCCTTCCCTTATGTTGTTTACTGTACTACCACCTTGCTCAAGGCTTCTTATTGCAGGATTGCATTGTATACCACTCTATCACATATGTTTCTCACCTTCCTAGTGGTATAGCGGTGTATACTTTTGATCATTACTTGAAGAGTGTCGATGATACAATCTTATTTGTCTTACCGATATCTCAATGTCTCATCAAAATTACTTCATTATATCCCAGAGTTGTGTTTTTCCGAGCACTTGTAGATATACCTTGTCAATGTGACATAAGTGATTCTCTCCTTGATATGCCCGTATATTGTTGACATTTCATTGTTTTACATCATCGATGAGACATATAAATAAGTCTCTTCAATAGAGGGGTTTCTAAACTGACTCTAAACCTGAAGCTAAACGTGAAACTAAAGTGGAGCTAAAAGTGGTGCTACACTCGAAGCTAATATCAGTGCTAAAGACGCTGTTACTTCATATGCTAATTAGCACCTAAATTAGTGCCGAATTGTACTGATTGGCACAATAAATGCCAAAAATTGCACCATCCTGATAAGTAGCACTGATTTTTTCAAAAAAATTCCAAAAAATACATTAAAAAAGTGGGTGGAAGCAAAGAATGGAGCAAAAAGTGGAGCAAATCATAGGGATTTGTTGTAGTGGAATGAAAGTGTAAACTCTCCAATGCAATATGCTGCTCCAAAAGTTGGAGAATCTTTGAGGGTTAGAAGAACACTCATCAAAGCATCAAAGGAGAAGGATCCATCACAAAGAAGAACACTTTTCAAAACAACTTGCAAGTGCATGGGTAAGGTATGTAAGGTTGTAGTTGATTCAGGAAATATTGATATTATGGTGTCTATTGAAATGGTTGAGAAACTAAAATTGCCTAGAATGCCTCATGATACTCCTTATAAAGTGTCTTGGTTGAATGAGGGTCAACCTATTTCTATAAATGAGAAAGTTTGGGTTGAGTTTAATATAGGTAGCTACAAAGATAAGATCTTGTGTGATGTGTTGCCTATGTATGTGTGTCATTTGTTGCTAGGAAGACCTTGGTAGTTTGATAGACATTCCTTGTATGATGGTAGAAGCAACACTTATGAGATACAAAAGGGTGGAATCTCTTTTACTTTGACTCCATTGAAAGAAGATGATAAAGGGAAGATCATGAAGCCTAATGTGATAATGTTGAGTAGGAAAGAGTTTGTAAAGATAGAGGAAGAGGAGCCTATGGAGTTTGTAGCCACTCCTACACTTGAAGGTACCGCAATAGTAGACTTGAAGAATGATTTGAAGTTGGAGGAACATGATATTGAGTTAGGGACCAAATTTGATATTGAGAAGGTCAAGGATGAATTGATTGTGGAGATTCAAGAGTGGGTTGAGAAGCATGTTGAGGTGATGATGGAAAAAGAGTTTTGTTCATTGATTTCAAAAGAGGTTGGTGGGTAGTCCATTTATGTCAACTCAAGGGTTTGTAAAGTTGATAAAACAATAGAAATAAGGGCAGATCAGCAGATGGAAGAGATAAAAGGTGCATCACAACAGATGGGAGAGATTGAAAGCAAAGGTGAAGTGATCAAGGGTAAGTTACAAGGGAGGAAAAGAAAAGTTAAGCTCATAAAGGGAATGAAGAAGAAGACAATTAAATTGAAGGATGGAAGAGGTTTGGTAGTAGGTAAAGGGGTATATGTGACCACATTCTCAGATGAGAGAGCAATCGAAGGTCATCTATCAAGTGAAGAGAAAAATTTTCAAGGAAAGAACCAGTCATGCTTTTAGTACTTGACTCATTAGAAAGGATTACCAGATGGAAAGGAATTTGGAGACCAAAGAAATGATGTGATCAAGCATGGTTTGTTGCAACACAGTCCTCAAGGGTACTTGAGTTTCTCTTTTGTCCGGGTGTATGGTGCATGAACACTTGGTTGATCTCTTGCCTCCATGAGGCAATTTTTTTCATTTTGGATTGATGGTTGGTTTTTATTTGTAATAAGGTCATATTAAAACCATGTTGAATGTATTTGGGTCATTTTTAAGTTTCTAGGTGTGATAGATACGTGGGTTTTCAAAAGTTGTTAATCTTGCAAATGTTGTCATGTACAAAAAATGCAAAAAATGCAAGAATGGGAAGTTCAACGGTCAAGAAGTTCAAAAGGTTGTTAGAGTCAGTTGTGTTGGTTGGTTTTTGATGTGTAAGGCTTAAATACACTATGTATGGGTTGAAGAAAGGTTTTGGAAGTTGATTTTTTTGAAAAACAATAAGAAACCTCTAATTTTCTATGTGCTTTCATTCAAATTTGTTGCTACAAGCCTCTATATGGTTTCATACTAAGAGATATTGATCTAAAGTAAATTGAATTTGGTGGAGACATGAACTAACTCCATTTTGGTTTTGATTTGGATTGATTTCAGAAATTTTTAAGGATTTTAGAGGCAAATTATTGAAAATGGGTTGAAAACCCTGATTTTGAGGGTTGAGAGTGTAAATATAGAATAAAAGACCATTCCACTAATGAAATTCTTTGCAAATCGGTGGAATGGTGCTAGATAGGCTGTTCTTTCATGTTTGTAGGTTTTTAGATGTAGGGAAGGAGGTTTTTGGCTAATAGGATGGTTCCCTAGGAGAAAATTCACATATTTTCATGCAAATGAGAGGTGTAGGTGCTAGGGTTTGTCAAAAAGATTTTGGGAATTGACTTGTGGGAGTGAAAAAAAATTGTGTAGATCATATTTGGTATGTTTGAAGTGTTGGTTTGTAGGGTGGAGGCTTGGAGTTTGTAGAATCAATAAACCCCTATGGAACAAGCTTAAATAGGCCTAGGTAGGGTTTTGGAGTTTGGTGAATTTGTGGGTACTTCAATTGACAAAAGTTGTTGTTTCTAACTCCATTTGATCTAGTTGTGATCTTGAAATAGAGATTTGTGATCAGGGAAGAGTTTACTACTCCATGATGAACAAGATGCACTTGAGCTTCATTCACCTATTTTCTAGCACCATATTTTAATTAGTTTGTTGTGTACTTCCTATTTTCTAGCACCATTGTAGTTGCTTTGTAAAAGTGACCTAATTGGGCTTAAGGGGCAACATAGCAACAAGTTTTTGAGGATTGTGTTCCAAAGAAACCCCTAATGATTTTCAGATATGTTTCCAAAGGGATTAGTGGGTATCTAAAACTAGTTTTGGTTTGTGGGTAGGAGTTATTTTTTGAAAGTTATGGTCAAAATTCACTATTTGGAATGCTACAAGGAAATATGAGGAAATTGTGAGACAACACTAAGATAAGGTCTTGATGGTTGAAAGTTTGTTCAAATTTGATTGAATTGTGATTGTTTGATGAACTCCATCCTGTTCTGCATCACTTTCCCATATATTCAGAATGATTACTTTATCATTTTGCTTCTACATTCTAGTTCTTCCTTGGGCTTAATACTCCTAGGAACAAATCACACCATAGGTTGGCACATTCTTCCGCCTCATTCGTAATACCATAATTCTTGATACTCTGACAATGTAAGCTCCTCCTTCACATAGACTCCCAAAATGTATTGCTTGATCTAGATATGATTCTATTCGTGATTCAAATTTTCCTGATCGTCCATACTCGAACATTGCATCACAATCTGCTTCTCTTGCAAGAACAAATTCCATACATTAAATCCCTTTTAAAATATTCACAAAAGTCTCATGAAAACAAAACCATTATTAATAAACCAGCATTTTAAACTCATCATAAATATTAGGCTTTTAAAATCATATTCTTGCATACTTATTCTTTTTTAGTTAGGTTACCGGACCTTCAAACCTTCGGGCAACATTAAGCATTTAACTATCAACATTGTTACTTGATAGCCAGTACCTGATACTTCAAATTTTACTAACAAATTTTCTCAGACCTCAAATTTTATTGGAACCTCAACACTTTCCTAAACCTTTGCTTTTAGACCAGAACACTTTGCCCAAAACCTTATGTTAACACTTTCACATTTCTAGATTTCTAGTACCCGGTACCCGGTACACTTGAATCACGAAGTACTCCAAAAAAAATTCCTTTGGCTTTATCTTTTGATGATCTCTTTAACTAGCCAATACCTTCCATAAGCATTAGTTTTCACTTAGGTCCCCAAGGATTACAATCTTGGGGCGTGTTGTGAGAACACACAACTTACAACCAATAAAACCAAATTTAAAACAAACCCGAGATTAAATCACACACTAAAAATATTAATTTATACATATTTTCAAATAATAATTCCTTACCTTTACCTGGGTTCTGACATAAAGACAATAAAATTTCTCCATAAAGTACTAGTGTGTGCTTTGATTAATTCCAATTTATGGAACTCAGTGAAAAGATTAGTTCATTGACATTGAACTACATAATTTGGTAATCCTCCAAAGCTAACCATGGATAGAGCCTTGTTGCCTGTCAAGTGTCCATAGCCCCATCAAGGCTATCTATGTAATTCCCCCAAACATAGCTCTACTGCTAGCTAGGCGTACATAGCCCAGGTAGAGATATTTGGATAGCCTAAAGAGTTGAATTTTCCTCTTTTGATATTTCTTTGATATTCTTTTTTATTTCTTTTTTTCTTTTGATATTTCAATGTAAGCCCATTTGCTTCAACTTGCAGGCAATGAAGCTCGCTATTTGGTTGGGAATTACAATGGTAGCGAAGGTTACCTTTTGATTTTTCATTCAATGCAAATCCCTTCATCGTTTCACCAATTCCCAAAAACTCATTTAGTTATTCCTTGTAGGTGCAAATTTCTAGCTAAATTTTACCACCCTTATGCCAAATTCCAGCTAACTACAATTCATTATCTATTAAAAAAAATATGCATAAGTTAAAATTTAGTAGCAAACAATTTAATTACCAAATTAAATCTAAATTTAGAACCATTAGTTACCACCCTTCCATCTTAATTCTATGGCAACACTAAAATACTTGGCTAGCAATTTTGATTTGATGGCGTTGCACCACATTAATGCATCATAGTTTTCATGATGACACTTAATTCCAATCACAATACTCTGCATTTAATTTGCATGCCTTAGCATACACATATTATTTCTTTTCAATTCCTAGATGCTGACATGTGCTACCTTACCGACTTTATTTTCCTTTCTGCATTGCACACATGGACACCTTCCTGATTAATACGACTCAATAAAACATAATGAAATGACCACCATTAATTTTTAAATCTTCAATTTTCTCAATTCATGATCTTCGTATTGGAAAAATTCAAAGCAAATGGCCACCAATTCTGTGAGAATTAATTAGACTTAACATTTTGCTCTAAAGAAACTTGTCCAGTTGCCATCTCAACTTGCATTTTCCAAGACTTCAATCCAGGCACCTATGTACCACAATTTCCTCATGATTTTCTATAAATTCCGCATTTCTCTCTTAAATTCTTCACATCTTTTATTTTCTTTCTCAATTATCATTTAGCTTTTCCGCTCTACTTGTGTTTTCTTGCTTCTAGGCCATGGACACTCCAATTTTCCTGACCTACGTTCATTGCTAGAATTGCTTCATGGGTTGCATTACTACCCAATAGCTTAACAAGGTTTTCTTTCTTTGGACTCCTTAATTTACTACACCAAATGTACAATTGGTCCTCAGGGAAACTTTTGTTGAATCCAGCGCATATTACTGACTAAATTCAGACATGGCTTCATGGTTCATAGCCTCGCTCTTGGATCTTGGACTTTCTGTTGAAGAAGTTTGCACAACTGCAAATATGATAGTGGGGCATGATTTCTTGAGGATTTTGGACTATGTTCTGTCTGTAGCACACACAGTTGTCAAAATTCCCTCTATTGATTCCTTGGTTTATGGAACAAGGAGAATTAGTTTCTCTCCAGCCATTTCTAACTGATCTCCATACCCATGACTTTGACACTCACCGGGATAATGCTTACTTGGGATATACTACTCTTATGGATGAAATGTACCAAATTGACTAAATGACCACCCTATTGCTGCAACTCAACTTCTTCTTTTCTCTCTTTCACTGTTACGATGACTTTTTTTGTATTTCCATCTATATACAAAGTATACACACACACACACACATATATATATATGAAATTTTTTATTTTTGTACTTTAAGCATGTATTTACTATGCATCATTTTATTTCTTCATTTCATAGCACAATATTTTTAGAATATTTCAATTTTCTCTCATGTGTGTGTTAAATTAAGCAGAATTTGTTAATGCAAAACAAAGCAAAAAGCAAAAAACATAAACCCTACAAAAACAAACTAACCTAACTAACTAAAATTTACCCTAACAAACGATCAACCCTAACCAAGATATTTACTTTAATCTCTATCAATATCTTCATAGTTATTTTCGTATGAATTACAACAGGCTTGTCTTTAAATTCACTTGAATAAATTTCAGATCTCCTACTACAACAATGAATTATCTTAATTTTTATGTGTTTAACAAACATAAATTTAAAGGCGTACTTACCAATAAATTGGCTCATATGTATGAAAATGACCTCATTAAAGCTCAATTGCACACACCTTTGTTGATTCCTCCATACTCTACCTTCTTCTAGCCCTGGTTCATGGTTTTCTTCTTCGCTCTATTTGGTCCCATGAATGACTATGTTCATTTCTTGATTCTCCTCCTCTTCGAGATTCTTTGAGTCTTTGACCCTGCCTTCACTTTAAACTTTGCTAGACCAAGCAGTAACACAATTTACATTATCATCAGAGAGAGAGAAAGTAAAAAAAAAAAAATTGTATTTTGCAAAGAATCTAGAAAATTTCCCTTTTTAACTCGTGAATTTTCAATGTGGAGCGAAGAACATGTGTCTCCCGCTCAATTTTCCTGCTTTTCCTCTTCATGGTCATCTTCCACATGTGAAAAGGTCGATGAATCATTGCTTCTATTTTCTCATTTTTGGTGTGATATTTCCAATTCTCAATGTTCTTGCTCATTTTCCTACAAAACTTTAGAATTTTCTTCATGTAACAATTGTAGTTAACAAACCAATTTGATTTAATAATTAGTTTTTTAACATTTCTAATTTTACTAGGGTTATGCATATGATCAAAATTCAAAATTATTCTCATTAATGGTTCCTTTCTCTTAGTAGTTAAAACATCTTCCATTAACAAAATCACTTTATGCGTGGCCAAACTTACCGTAGTTAGAAAAAAATTGTAATCAAGTTTAGCACGGTCAGTTGTATCATGAATTCTACACTTAGTGACCCTACCAAAGGTGAAAAAATGCAAAGGATGCAGTCTCTAATGAAGGATTTCTTGAAGCTTATCAACTTCCATTTTCATACTACTGGCTTTCATAGACCGTCATCTTACAAGCAACTTTCAAACCCGGAACTGCTACAACACTATCGATTTTGAATAAAACTGGAGGGAAAGATATGACCTCCTTCTAGCACTAGTTCCTATTGACCATGATGTTAGTCGCACACCAATAGTGTAGATAAATCCTCATAGATAGACCGCAGGAACCTATCCTTACTTGAAAGGTTGAACTAGGGCAACCTAAATATTAGGTTGACTCAGCTTAATCCCAAGGCTCGTTTATGTCAGGTCTTCACCGTACTAGGTTTGAATCAATTTTTGTTGTGATAATGTTGTTAATCATGAGGGGTAAATGGTAATTTCTAGATCTAAAAGGAATCATAAGGATTAGTAAAAGATATTCTCAATTCGATCATCAAACAATTTCATGAAATCAACAGATATGCAATAATATTTCATGAATTTCAAACAACTTTGATATCACTTAAGTAGATTTAACTTTAAGCATTCAACAATATGATGGAAATGAAAGATTTACAATAAAATTTTCATTCATTCATTTCTTTTTTGGAACATTTTCTTAAATTTAAACATCTATACTAAAACAAAACATCAAAAATACTTGAAAAGTAAAATTGCTCTTGGGTATTATCCACGCATGCGCCAAGAATTAACCAAATCAAAGCAAACCACTCTATACTTCACCAGATTTCTTCAAAGCTAGGCATAGAATGATGTAGGATTTTAATAAAGGGAGGTTTATTTGGACATCAGGTAGGTTTTGTATGCACCCTTAAATGATGTAGCATACATTCTTTTCTAGTTGAACAAACAACCAGCTAAAAAATATTTCATACTAGGTGGTAGCTTTCAAATTAGCTTTGATATTGATTGGCTTCTATGTGCATACAACTTTTTAATCTAGAATGATTCAAAAAATAGGAAAGAATAAAAAAATTTAAAGAATTTTTGGATCTTCCAGCATCCATAAATTTTGAACTTAACTTAAAATGAAACATCTCTTGGCCTTTTATAAGAGAAAGACACAGGGAAGATAAGAAAAATACATGAGAGGAAATTTGTTGATGGTGTTTTCTGCACAACAACAACTCATACATAATATAATATTCTATCTCTCTTGAAAGGTAAATCTCTATCAACACGCCTCAAGAGATAACCCCAAGGTCTCTAATGTCAGGTCTTGACAATGCATAAACAACTCAGTGATAAATGTGAAAATGTTGGTGATCACAAAGGCACCTTACTATAAGAAAATATTGAATCCTTAAATTTATTAGATCTAGCAATATTGTGATACTTCCAATCCTAAATCTAACCCAAATGATAAAGAAAAAGAAAAAGAGATAATATTTTGGAGAGATTCTTAAATTTAACACTAAACCTAAGATTAACAATGCAAATGATGAAACACTTGAAATGGACCAATCCCTCATTAACTGATTTCTGCTTGACCTAGATAAATCTACAATCCAACATAAATAGGGCAATCTTCTAAGGCATTAAATATTTTTCAGATCATGAGCATTCATTCAAGACAACCCTATTGCAATTGAAATGAACAAACATCCATAATTGAACTAAGCATAGTAAATATGAAAGTCCAGGCTAACTTTACAAAGCAACTAACAATCATCTAGTTGCAAAAAGTATGGACTAGATGTTGTTGCAACACATCAAGTATCAAATCATAAACACTATCAAATATTCTAACATTAAACTCAACACAAGAAATGCACCAAATCACAATGTCTTCACTTGCATTAAATTACCCAAAGTAGCAACAATCCCAGTATTATGTTACAACACTTGCTTGCTTGAAAATAAGACTAACTCCTAACTCTAACTCTTGCTATACTGCTTAGTTTTCTCCAATATCAAAACTATCTAGCTCTTACAAATGAGGTAGAATGCCATATTTATAGAAACCCCCCAAGATGTCAGCCTAACTAGGGTTTACAATAATAAATGGCCACAAAACAAGTTGGCCAAGAGGAATTCAAAATAAAGTAAAATATGCATTAAATGCATGTACTCCATCCAGGTCGTCCTGAGATTTCCAACATAATCTAGACCAATGCATGTGAAGGAGAAGGGAAATAATGGGGAAGCACAAATTCTAATGTAGCATTGCATTAACAACTTCCCCCTTAATCCTTAGCGCTCTCCATCTTATCCTGCACCATCAAAAATACCTTGTCCAAGTCGGCCACAGGGGCCATAGGTAAAATCTTAACTCTCCTCTCAATGGACTTGATATCATCCCTTATTTGTTTTACCATTTTATCCCAATCTACCTTATTGGTTTGATATTTATCAATCACAGCAATGTAAGTAGCTACATCATCAAACTGATGTTCAGTGAATGGATCTTCCTTGACTAGAGAATACACATTCTGCCACCATCTTCTCAACTGCTCCAAGCTAAGATGTTTTGGAAAAAATCTCTTTCTCCCTATCATCACCTCAAAGAAGGAAATGCACTTGTTGTAGATTTTATTTAAGGTGTCCTCAATTTGTTTCTCCTATTTATACACCTTCTTTAAAAAAAATTGACTTATTTGCAGAACTTCAAACCACTCCCAAGGTTCTGCAGCTTTGGAGGAAGGAAGAATTCAATCACTTACTAATATGTCCTCAGTATATTCCATGATGGTTTTAATCTTTTGCAACAAGAGATCCACATCTTCCTTATCTTGAGCTAGCACATTCCTTAGCCAATCGATTGATCTCATTGCATCTCCTCCAGTTGAAAGAATGTCCTTGATAGCATCATCTCCCTTGGTTTGCACTCCTTGTAACCAACCGATTGTAGCATGTGTAGTGATTTTCATTCTTTCCAACTCTGATATTGTATCTTGTGGTAGGAAGCTTGACACAAATGATGAGGAGCTGATGGACTGTAAGGGTTTCATCAAATCTTGCAGATATCTCTTAAGTTTATCATTTTCCTTCTTCAATTCCTGCTTGGTCTGTACTTCTTTCCTCAACCTACCCAAGATCACATCACTAGAGCCTTCATACTCTTCAATCTCTTGTTCCATGGAAGTAGGACCTTGATTGATAGTCTACACATTGTAGTCACTTCCAGTCACATCATCCCTATTCTTATCAGGGGTAGGAGTAGCCATATGAACCACCCTGTTATTTGCTTCATCCCTCTCAATCTTGGAGATGACTCTAGCTTTCTTCTTTCCTTTACCCTTTCCTATATTCGCCAATAATTCATCCCAATTGGGAGGAGTATAATCTACAACAATCTGTTTACTCTTTAATTCCTTATCCAGCCAACATGGAACAATAGATGTTGATTGTACATTGCTTTGTACAACTTCATCCTATTGATCCCTGGGTATATTTTTGCTCAAATTTTGCTTCTCAAAAATCCCCTCAACTCTATCTTCTTTTCCTTTATCATACTCTTCTTCTTCATGCATAGGTAATGGATTCCTAACTAGAATATCCTCTCTATGAGGAGGTTCATCTTCTTCACTTCTTACAGGTGAATCCACATAATTACCAGGGGAGACTATAACACTTTCTCTATTTCTGCCTTAGCACTATAGAGCTCACCTTCTTGAAATTCTCCCCCCTTTGGATCTTGATGACTTTCTACCTCTTTGGAATCACTTGGTTCACCTGGTGCATGGTGAGCTTCATTAGAAGGAGAAATACTATCATGTTGTTCTGTAGTAGGGGTAACTGAAGGTGTACCCTTCCTTGGAACACTATCCTTGGGAGAAGGAGTTCTTGATCTTCTTGTATATATTTGTGTTCTTTCTCTTGAACTCTCCACATTTGTTATTGGTGGACTAAATTCCTCCCCTGCCTTAGATCATTCCTTTTCCTTTTCTGACAATCTTACTATCCTTCTTCTCTTAGGAACAGGAACACTAACTTCTTTATCTTCCTTTTCAGCTTCATCTTTTGCTGACCTCTTGGTCCTTGAAATGTGCTTCCTTTTCATTGCAATGGGCTTTCTTTGTTTTTTTGCCTCTTGCACTTCCTCCTCCTAAACATCTTTAATCTTAATCTTAAAAGGAGAGATCACCTTGCCCTTACCCGTAGGATCTTGTTCAACTGACTCTTCAGAAGTGGAATGAGACTCCAAGACTCCCATTAGATTATAGGTGCATTGCACACCTTCAATTTCTAGTTCCCTCATCTTATGCTTGAGCCATAGCTTTGTATACTTAATCACTGGAGTCATAATTTGTTCTAGCTCTATTTTCTCTTCTTCTATCTAGTCTACTTCTCCCACTGGTTTATCCTTCACAACCTCATAATCATGGCCCTGAATCAAATCCCCATCATCTTTAACTTGAATTGGAATGGCCTTCACTTTATTTAGTCAGACTAAGTTCACTGGCAGCCTAGAAAAATTCTTCCTTTTGATCTTAAATTCATCACTGCAATTGGCCCAATAGTCCTCTATATCATCTTTATGACTATATTCCATGTTGGCCTTCTTTTGTGCTTCACCAGTCCTATCAAACCTAGATCTCTTGGAATGAAAGGATAACCCTAGAATACTCATTTCTTCTTTAGAAGCATAGGCCGAATTAATAGAAGGGCATGCCTCACTACTGCCTATCCTCAGAGGAAAATCCCCACCAAATCCAGTCTTATGTTTGTCCTTTTTCACAATTGCATAAAAATCACATATTTTCCTTATGACTTCTAGAAGTATAACGTGATCTGTGGGATACCTAGGAAGTTTGTATGGAGCCCTCTGACAACCATCTATCCTTATATATGAAAAGATGGGAAACTGTATGAACCAAGCACCATACCTTTTGATTAACTCCTTAGCATTGTCAGATATTCTTACATGCTCTGCACCTTGGAGCAATCTAGTAATGTACATGGTGAATGCATCATTCACCCTCCTATAGCTCGAGTTACCCAGGTGTAGCTATGGATAAACCTCATAAATTACATCTTTCCCAAACAGACCTCTTGTACTTAGTCCCTTGTATGGACGGAATCTTGCAAGCGCATAAACCAAGTAGGAGGTCATTGTGAAGGTCTTCGTCTACAGGACATTACACATTTGTTCATGAATCATGGCACCTATGATGCCTTCCCAGTGGTAGTTAGTCTTTTGTTCCATCCTCACAATGACAAGAAACATCCAATTTTCAAACATTCTTGCACTCTTCAACCCTACCACCCTACTGAGAAGGGTGATAACATCAGAGTATTCCTTTTTTAATTTAGCTTTGAATAGCTGCTTGGGTAGCTTAGAAAAATGAGACTTAGGTTTCTCCAACTAGGAATTGATAACTTGTTGGGACTTGATGGTATCTTCCTCATAAAACTTCTTTCCCACATCCATATCAAAAGCCACCACATGAGACTTGTCTGGCATGTCAAAGGTTTGGGCTATG
This sequence comes from Sequoia sempervirens, assembly GCA_007258455.2. Classification (NCBI taxonomy): domain Eukaryota; kingdom Viridiplantae; phylum Streptophyta; class Pinopsida; order Cupressales; family Cupressaceae; genus Sequoia; species Sequoia sempervirens. The sequence goes on from VDFB02000017.1 coordinate 560,084,282, forward strand.
GACACAGGATTTAGATTTGCCACAATTCTCCCTTGGGGACCAACTATCCTTTGTGTACCCCTATCATAATGTCTAGCACACTTGAGCACCAGCTCATAGTACTGCACTGTAGGAGGGAATCTAGCTACATGTGCCAACCCTGATTCCAATATTCTTCTAGCTAGGAAAGGAAGGTCTTGTGCTACCATCCTTGTTATAAATTCTTTGTATCAGTTACCTCTGACCAGATGGAAGTCAGCTTGCTCTTAGGGATTTTTCTCTTTATTTCCATTTTGATTCTTTCTGTCTCAGAAACAGAAGACCCCTCTACACCTAGATCCATTACTCTACCCTTGGTTCCACTTGTCACTGCCTTACTCGATTCAGCCTGCATCCAACAAAGAACCCATAATAAAGATCACATGAAACCGAAGTTACTTAATCAAAAATGGAATATTCTACCTCAATATAAATCCCATGATAAGCAAAAATATCTAAAACATCATAAGAATTGATCATATCAAAGTTTAGATTTTTTAGTCCTCTCACGGAATCCAGGCCAGAGAGGAACTTTAGAAAATTCCCCACTAGACAGATTTCAACAAAATTAACACAACAAGCTTCCAATAATCATTTAATCAACTATCATTAAATAAGAAGCAGCATGACACATCCTTAAATACCTCAAATTGATCATATAATGCATAATCACCAACTAATAAACCATGTTATCTCTCGGTTCTTCATTTTCAAAAAAGTTTTAGGGAATTCCGCGCAGGATGGAAATCCACGGAAATAATAGCAATCTACGAATTCTAAGAAAAAGAAGGGACGAAGGAAATTTCGGGAAAATCCTGAGTGAACAAAAATTCGTGAAGTAGGAAAAACTCTGGATTATTGCACAATTTGGGAAAATGAAGAGAAAATGGAAAATCGGGGAATTCCGACAGTTAAGGAATTCTGCGAAGACTTTGAAATTTCAAATGTCAACGTTTTCTCACAAATTTACTCAAATTGATTTAATGATCACAAATTTGAGGAACTTGGGCCTGAAACTAGCTCAATTTGAACCTCCTACAAATTATCTTTAAATTCGAGACTTATCTTGAAGAAAATGAATAGGGATTGGTGATGCCCTAAGCCCGAAACCCTAAAATTTTTCCATGAATACGCAAGAGAAGCTTGGGCTCAGCTTATTCAATTGCTAGGTTCTCAAAAGGTTCCTTATGGCCTACATAAGCAAGCAACCCCATGATGAAACCGAAAGAAAAACTCACAAACTCACTTGAGATCGTCAATCTAACAAAATCGAGCAACCCTAGCTTCAAGATGTTCAATGCCCAAGAATGCTTAAATTTAGACTCCAAGCACATGCAAGATGCCAAAGAGTCATTTACATTCAAAAATCAAAATCAAGGCAATGAGTACATACCATTGATGAAGTGAGACTTGATTACAACAATGACAGGTAACAATCTTTAGTGCCTTAGCAAACAACAGATGATGCCCAGGAAAATCACCACCAAATCCAAGAATTCACAAATCAAACACGCCAAATCCGGCCAAGCACTCAAGATTAAGCATCTCAGATCAATAGAAAGCAAATGATAAAGAATTAATGGCACAAAACTCCCTAAAATCGATTAAATACCTACCGCAAAAATCGTACAAACAATCATTAATGCAGTCGACAAGACAACCCTGACCAAAACCTAGGAATCTGATAGGATGACGGATATTCAAAGAAATCTGACCAACACGGAATTCTGCAAGGTACTGAAATTTCTGGATCACAGTGCAAAATAGCCAGCATCGAGTTTTTAGAGTATCTGGGGAATTCCGCCAAGAGAGGATTTTCCCGGGAACAGTGAAAAATCCGAAATAAGTCTAAAACTTAAGAGTTTCAATCAATATCAGAGGGATCACCAATGTATGTAAGATAAAAATTCAAGCTAATGCCAAAGCAAGGTAAATCCTTAAGATCAAAGAGCCAAAACACTAGGAACGAAAGCAAAATAGGGTCCCTACTTTTAGCGAGGTGCCTCTGTGAAAAAAATTGCACAACAAATGTCGACTCTGCTAGGAAAATGCTCCAAAGCATTTCAGTGACAAACTGGAATCAAGAACCCAGAATCCCTGGTTTCAGTCTTGTTGTGTAGTTATCGCACACACGCCCCACTAAAAGTAGGGACCCTCTATTGCTCTAATTTTTTATGCTCTGGCCCTTTTTTTTTGAGGATTTGATTGCTTTTCCATGTGCTTGGATGATTATCTTGCTTGTGCAAATGTCCCTTTTGAAGAAATATTTTGAAAATCCTAAGTCTTGGAGGTAATTCTGGGTTTTCTTTATTTTCGGGAAAATTACCTCTGGTTGAAATTCCCCGAACACTTTGGAAACTTGACGAGGCTAGTTTTGCATTATTTCCAGAGATTTTGGTCCTTCGTAGAATTCTGTGTTGACCAAATTTTTCTGAAATTCTGCCAAGCCCTCAGATTTCCGAATTTCTTCTCGACCTCGATTCCTTGAGCTTTTTGTCATATGAATTCTACAGCCTATGTTTGTTGATCTCTTAGGGGAATTTGTGTCAAACATCTATGTCATTTGTCTTGCTTTGCATCTGGGAAAGCTCAACCTATGCGTGTTACGTATGGGTTTGGTGTTCGAGCTTTGGGATTGTTGACTTTGATTGCGTTTTCTTGGTGCCTTTGCATTTGCTTGAGGTTTGGATATCATGCCAGTCGTTGCCGTCTTGAATCATTCTTCTTCGATGGGTTTTGGTCTTGGGTCTCTTGCATTCAATAGAATTGATATTCTAGATAGATTTGAGCTATTGATTTTCATTTGCACCTGATGACAGCTTTGATTTAAAGGTTTCAGAGGAATTTATATGGGTTAGTTGAACATGAATGAAGAGTGGGGGTCAATTCTATGCGTTCATGGAGGAACCTTAGGGTTTCGACTTTGGAACCACCACCAACACCGATTGAATTTCCCTTGAATGAATTTTGAGTTTGGATCCATCAATGAATGATTTGGGACAAGTAGCATTTGAGCCTAGGTCCTCAAATTTGTGATCTTTTGATCAATTTGAGTAAAGTCGTGAGGAAACATCGACATTTGGGTTTTCCTTTAGTTTTGGGATTTTCCTTCGCTGGCAGATTTCCCCAATTTTCCTTGTCCTCTGTGTTTTCCTAAAATATGCAGTGATCCGGAGTTTCACTTGCTTTGAAAATTTCCGCTCCCTTCGGATTTTCCCAAAATTTCTATTGTCTCTTCATTTTTCGGAATTTGTAGACCATTGTTGTTTTCGTGGATTTCCGTCCTAGGCGGAATTCTCTGAAACTTTGTTGGAAATGAAAGATTAAGAGATAGCATGAATTATTAGCTACTGATTGTGCATCATGTGTTTAATCTGAGTAATATTAAGATCTTTCATGTTGTTTCTTATCTTATTGTGATTGATTGAATAATTATTGGGTGCTTGTTATGCTTATTTCGCCAGAATCCACTTGGCTGGGAATTTTTCAAAATTCCTCTCTGGCCTGGATTCCGCGTAGGGGTGAAAATCCCAAACTATGAAGAAAGTGTGTTAATGATATCTCGGGGTTGATTTTGATCTTTTCCTATATTTATTTGATTGATGAATATATTATTGGTGATGGGCTAATTCTGATCCTCATGTTATAATGGATATTATTGATGGTGATTTTTGTTGAGTGTAGGCTGAATTTAACAAGGCCATCAAGGAATTGATGGAGGAGATTAATTTGATTGAAGGAGGGTTTAAAGAATTTATTACTTCACCTATGGCTGACCTGGAGGGGATTTTTCTTAAGATGCTAGATAAATTGGATCAAGACAAGGACGAAGGGGCCAGTTAATGATCGATTGCATTGGGAGTTGTGCTTCCTATTTATCCGGGGCCTTTTCTACCTGGCCTTTTCCATCCTTCACATGCATTGGATGGAGTTACAAGCCAACCTGGTTGAGTCCCAAGTATTTAATGCTAATTTGTTTTGTTATGAACTTCTTGGGCTGACCTTGTTTTGTGCTTATTTTTATTGTAACCCTAATTGGGCTAACATATCTTGGGGGTTTCTATAAATATGGCATTTTGCCTCATTTGTAAAGGGAGATAGTTCTTGGCTTAGAAGCAATTAGGGTAGTAAAGTAATAATTAGGGTTAGAAGTTAGTCGATTTTGGAGCAAGTGTTGTAACACAGAACATTAGAATTATTGTTGATATTAGATGATTCAATACAATTGAAGACATTGTGATTTCTGGTGATCTCTTTTTGTTGACTTATATTGCATGGTTCTTGTTGTTCCATCTTTTGAAATTGCTCAAGGTTATTTGATACGTGTTAGATTGTAGAGTTAGATCTGATCCAATGGTGTTTATGGTTTGATGCTTGAAGTGTTTGCAGCAATCCTTAGTCCATACTTTTTGTAGCTAGTTGATTGTTAGTTTCTTTGCAAAGTTAGCCTGGACTTTAATATTCATTGTGCTTAGTTCAATTGTAAATGATTATTCATTTCAATTGCAACAAGGTTGGTTTGGATGAGTGTTCATGATCTAAAAATATTTAATGCCTTAGAAGATTGCACTATTTCTGTAAGATTGTATATTTATCTGGGTTAAGCAGGAATTAGTTTATGAGGGATTAGTCCATTTCAAGTATTTCATCATTTGCATTTTTAGTCTTAGAAGTAGATTTAATCTTAGGGTCTCTCTTAAACCCTTATCTTTTTCTATTTCTTTTTTATCTGAGTTAGTTTTAGGATTGAAGTATCACCATATGGCAAAATCAGATAAGTTTAAGATCTAATTATTGCTTGTAGTAAGGTCCCTTTGTGATTACCAACATTTTCACATTTATCACTGAGTTGTTTATGCATTGTCAAGACCTGACATTAGATACATTGGGGTTATCTCTAGAGGCTTGCTGATAGAGATTTACCTTTCAAGAGAGATAGAATATTATATTATGTCTGAGTTGTTGGTGTGCAGAAAATATCATCAAAAGATTGGCGCTAGAAGGAGGGCATGAATAAGCAAGATGGATCGATTTTTGTTTGCCATCTCTCCTGGAATATTTAGAAGAACTAGATCTACTCTAGGAGAAGAGGAATTTCAAGAGTTACAAGCTCCTACCAGGTCAATAAGGACCAAAAGAAGGGGCAAATCATTATCCACCCAGTCACTTCCATCATCTCCTTCATCCTCACCTTCATCAAGTCCATCTTCATCTGATTCTGAAGCCATCCCCATTCAGCAGCCCCAGCAAGCCATAAATTAGCCTTTACCACCTCCACCTCCACCAATGGCTTTCCTAGCTGATAACCCATCTCCATTGACCTTTGCTAATTACAATGTCATGCCCAAGAACACTAAACACTTTTGTTCAAAATTCCATGTTAATGACCCCAATAGAATTGCTAAGGAACACATTAGGATTTTTAAAACTACCCTTAAGGATAGGGGAATTAATCATGAGGATGTTGCATGCAGACTTTTCCCATATTCCCTGGGGGATGAGGAATTTTACTGGTATAACCATCTCCCTATTGGGTCTATCACTACTTGGCTCCAATTGGAAACTACATTTTTACAGGAATTTGAGACCCCAATCAGTACCAATGAGTTACTTCTGTAGTTTATTAGGGTCAAGAGGGAGGTAAATGAACCAATAGTGGCTTTCAATAATAGATTTCATAGGGCTTATGCTAGGTTGCAACCCCCTTATATTATAGACGATGCCTCTGCTAGGGAGGTTTATTATGAGGCTTTGGATAGTTTAACATCTACTTTCATCAAATGAAAAGAAAACCCTCTTGACAGCCTATTTGAAGCTTATGATGTGGCTATTAAAGTGAGTACAAATTTGAGGCAACACTTGTCTAAACCTTTGTCATTAGCTAACCAAACACCTACTTTGAGTCTGGTCCCTCAATTACCCTTGGTTTCACACCCAGGTCATCCCTTGAATCAAACTCCACCCATTCCAAATTACCCTCTAGATGTGAACCAGCGTACATTTCCTCATCAACAAGTTAATGTACCCAGCTATTTGCAGAGCTTTGAGATATTTAATCAACCCTTGAACCATGGGTCGCATACAATTTATATGCAGAATTTAGTTGGTATTGTTCCTCCATCAAACAATGTAGACAAGGAGAGGCTGGATGCACTCATAGAGCTAGTTGAGAAGCTGAACACCGAAGTCACCTACCTAAGGCACCATAACAGTCAATTCCAGGCAGCCCAAAGGGGGATTCAATCCAACTATGATCAAAGAAATAGGGATATGATGCAAGCTTAGGGATAGAACTTTGATAGGGGACATCTTAATAAAGATCATGGAAGGAAGCCACCATGTCAGAATAGGACTTGGGATACAAGGCTTGAAAATGAAGGAGTCCTAACATCTTTGGATCAGCCAAACAATCATAAGAAATCTAGTGGAATTTACCTATTTAAAGAATCTCTTTTAGGATGGTGTAGGCTTCATAAAACTAATCAACACTCTGAGTTGGATTGTCAAGAATTCTAGACTGCTACATCTATTTTCCAGCAGGAAGTTCAACATGTCATCAACAGTTCAAGTGGACAAGAGATAGTGCCATCTAATCCTTATGACATATCAGTCATGGTGGTTAATCATGTCCCATTTCCAAGAAGTGAAGAGAATGGACTAGAAGAAGAACAAGACAAGAGTGTTGAAACAAAGTATGCACACAGTGAAGAATCTATAGCTCAATCCTTTGGAAATAATGAGGAAGATGACAATGGTCCACTAGATGAAGAAGAGTTTACAACTGAAGAGGTTCAAGAATTCCATCATGTGCCCACCTAGTATTTCATAGGTGGACAACAATCTGATGTTGATAAAGGAGGAAACATTGAAATCAACTGAGATAAACTTGTAGTTGGCTTTGGAGACAACTGTTCTACCATGATTGTAGAACAACTATCAGAGTGTGTGGTGGAAGAACTCAATAAAATCAAAGTAAGTCTCTCTACTCATGCGTTGTTACGGGATCCTACAATTAGGGGTGCAGTACTAAAGTCTCTTGAAAGAGATATGCTTTATGAACAAAAGGTTGCTTCAAGCCAGGCTGATACAAATACTTTAAAGGAGGTACTCCTGTCTGAAACAAGCCTAGGAAATTATGTACTGGCAGTTGACCCTTAGGGATGGGAGGCTGAGGAAATCCTTATGTTTCATGATATGCCTAAGAAACTGACTCACACAATCAACAATACTGTAGCATCAGTAGAATCAACAAAAGAGGTGGAAGAACAAGTATGGTTGTTAGATCATACAAATAATGTGCATCAAACTACAAAGAATGAGCTTCCAATAAAAGAATTTCAACAAGCTACTGGCGAATGTCTACTGGAAGAGTCAACTGGCATGGGATCTGAGAAAGTCATAGCAATAAATGCTAAGGCAGCCTTGCAGGAGGTTGGGCTTTCAATTGAGGAGCATCAACAAATTTCTAATGAATGTCCCATGAAGCAAATTGTAGGATCTGATATTGTTGATAAAGAAGCTGAGATTCCTAAGGGTTATAGTTACAAACCTGAACTAGTGCCAATAAAGGAATTCAGGTAGTTTTCTTGTTCATCCAATTCTATTTTTTCTCTATCTGTTGGTGGACTAAATATTAAAAATTCATAGATTTTATGTATTAAGGATAAGATAGCTGATGTGATTCATACGGATGTGCAAGAAAATCTGACTGATGCTCAGAACAACACTACAACAATAATATTTGATGGGCTTAACCACATTGCAGTATGTGAAAACATGCTTAAAGATCAGTTTGTGGTGCTTCCTGACGAACATCATGATGGGGAAGTTACTATACGTGATGAGGCTTCTACATTTTCATCATTGACCCCACACAAAGACATTCAAATAGGTGAAAAATTCCATGTTTACACTTCTGAACCTATTCAATTTGATTTTCACCCTAAATTATTCATTGAAGACTCCAATTTTGTTTTGCATGTTTTAGATGCAAGAGGGATATTGCATCATCAGTTGAGGCTGCCTAAAGAAAAGGGGATCAACTCTTCACAATTGAAGAAGGATGAATACCACATTTAGTCTACAATTGTGCAAAATTGGGTTGTTTCTTTCCTTGCAAAAAATTCTGAAGCTTATCAATTTGATTATGGTAGTTTAGGAAAGACAACTTGCATATGGATTGATCATGGTTGCAATGAATTGCCTCAATTGTTGATTATTACTGATTATGAGATTGAGTTTGAATGTTGCATTATTGAGCCTTATCGTGCTGAGTATAAAGATAAATTTGCATTTTTGAGGCTTGTTAGTTTCACCTTATTGCTTGTCCATGCACTGAAAAGTCAAGTCGGTGTAGGTCTCAGTTTATCATGTCTAGTAATGACTCATTTTGGTGTTTCTTTGTATTTAGTTTGATTTGAATAAATGCAAATTGCTCCCCTCTCTTTAATTTTTCTTTTATGCTCTTGCTTTCTTTAGATTAGGTTACATTGGTTTAGGGTTTGCTTTTGGTTTGGTTTGTTTTTTCTCTGCTCTTGCTTTGAGGGTTTTCTTGTTTTCTTTTGAGTGTGTTGCATCTGCATGTCAATCTTATTCATTATCTGGGACTATTCTAAGTATTTCATTGACGGACTTTAATCATGTGTCTTGAATGGATGGTCGAGATCTTTTGTTAGTGTCAAGCGGTCTGAATGTTTGATCTAAAGAAGATGGTTCATTGGTTTGATTTGAACCTGAAGAATTCTGAAATCTTATATCTTTCATACATCTTAAAAATATTGAGGTTGTTGTGGGATCTTTGTGAGGTCATGTTAGGTGAAAATCCTATTTCTGCTTTAGCGCCATTGTGGTTCTCAGCCCTGAGTGTGAACTTCATTGTTCACAGGTTGAAATGAAAAAGTGAAAAAGAAAAGAAATATCAAAAAAAGAAGAAAAGAGAAAAGATTGAAAATCAAATGAACTCAACTTATCAGGAGTATCCAAATATCTCTATCAGGGCTATGGATGCCTGGCTGGCAGTAGAGCTATGTTCGAGAGAATTACAATGATAACCTCATTGGGGCTATGGACGCCTGGCTGACAACGAGGCTCTATCCAGGTTGCTTTTGGAGTTAGAATATTTACGTAGCCTAACTTGACTAAGCTTGGTTTCTGTAGTAGCTCAAGGAGGGAAATGAACTCACATGCACACACTTGGATTTTTAGTTTATGGAAGGTTTAGTCTACCTTTGGTTCTAATTTTCTTTAATCTTGCATGATTGATTTGTTTGCCTGATAGGGAAATTGAAACCAAAGATTCTGGGTTCTTGATTCCTGTTCGTCATCAAAATGCTTTGGAGCATTTTTCCAGCCGAGTTGCCATTTGTTGTGCAGTTTTCGCACACACGCCCCACTGAAAGTAGGGACCCTCTCTTGCTCTAATTTTTTATGCTCTGGCCCCCTTTTTTTTAGGATTTGGTTGCTTTGGCATGCACTTGAATGATTAGCTTGCTTGTGCAAATGTCCCTTTTGAAGAAATATTTTGAAAATTCTAATTCTTTGAGGTAATTCTAGGTTTTCTTTGTTTTTGGGAAAATTCCCTCTAGTCAGAATTCCCCGAACACCTTGGAAACCTGACGAGGCTAGTTTTGCATTGTTTTCAAAGATTTTGGTCCTTCACGGAATTCTGTGGTGATCGGATTTTTCTAAAATTCTGCCAGGCCCTTGGATTTCCAAATTTCTTCTCAACCTCGAATCCCCGAGCTTCTTTTCATACAAATTGAACAACTTATGTTTGTTGATCTCTTAGGGGAATTTGTGCCAAACATCTATGTCATTTGTCTTGCTTTGCATCTGGGAAAGTTCAACCTCTGAGTGCTTTGTGTGGGTTTGGTGTTTGAGCTCTGGGATTGCTGACTTTGATTACATTTTCTTGGTGTCTTTGCATTTGCTTGAGGTTTGGATATTATGCCAGTCGCTACCCTCTTGAATCATTCTTCTTCCATGGGTTTCGGTCCTAGGTCTCTTGTATTTGATAGAATTGATATTCTAGATAGATTTGAGCTATTGATTTTCATTTGCACATGATGACAACTTTGCTTTAAAGGTTTCAGAGGAATTTATCTAGGTTAGTTGAACATGAATGAAGAGTGGGGGTCAATTTTGTGCGTTAATGGAGGAACCTTATGGTTTCGACTTTGGAGCCACCACCAACATCGATCGAATTGCCCTTGAATGAATTCTGAGTCTGGATCCATCAATGAATGATTTGAGACAAGTAGCATTTGAGCCCAGGTCCTCGAATTTGTGATCTTTCGATCAATTTGAGTAAAATTGTGAGGAAACATCGACATTCAGGTTTTCCTTTAGTTTCAAGATTTTCCTTCGCTGGCGGATTTCCCCGATTTTCCTTGTCCTCCGCGTTTTCTCGAAATATGCAGTGATCTAGAGTTTTGCCTACTTCGCGGATTTCTGCTCCCTCCAGATTTTCCCAAAATTTCCGTTGTATCTTCATTTTCTGAAATTTGTAAATTGTTGTTGTTTTCACGAATTTTCGTCCTAGATAGAATTCTCTGAAACTTTGTTGAAAATGAAGGATTGAGAGATAGCATGAATTATTAGCTACTAATTGTGCATCATGTGATTAATCTGAGTAATATTAAGATCTTTCATGTTGTTTCTTATCTAATTGTGATTGATTGAATGATTATTGGGTGCTTGTTATGCTTATTTTGCCAAAATCTGCCTGGCTAGGAATTTTTTGAAATTCCTCTCTGGCCTGGATTCTGCGAAGGGGTGAAAATCCCGAACTGTGAAGAAAGTACGTTAACGATATCTGGGGGTTGATTTTTATCTTTGCCTAGATTTATTTGATTGATGAATATATTATTGGTGATGGGCTAATTCTGATCCTCATGTTATAATGAATATTATTGATGGTGGTTTTTGCTAAGTGCACACTGAATTTAACAGGGTCATCAAGGAATCGATGGAGGAGATTAATTCAATTGAAGGAGGGTTTAAAGCATTTATTACTTCACCTATGGCTGACCTGGAGGGGATTTTTTTTAAGATGCCATATAAATTGGACTGAGACAAGGACGAAGGGGCCAGTTAATGATCGATTGCATTGTGAGTTGTGCTTTCTATTTATCCAGGGCATTTTCTACTTGGCCTTTTCCATCCTTCACATGCATTGGATTGAGTTATAGGCTGACCTGGATGATTCCCAAGTATTTAATGCTAATTTTTTTTGTTCTAAACTTCTTGGGTCGACCTTGTTTTGTGGTTGTTTTTATTGTAACCCTAATTGGGCCGACATATCTTGGGGGTCTATATAAATATGGAATTTTTCCTCATTTGTAAAGGGAGATAGTTCTTGGCTTAGAAGCAATTAGGGTTAGAAGTAGTCGATTTTGGAGCAAGTGCTTTAACACAACATTATAATTGTTGCTGATATTGGATGATTCAATACAATTGAAGACATTGTGATTTCTGGTGATCTCTTTGTGTTGACTTATATTGCATGGTTCTTGTTGTTCCATCTTTTGAAATTGCTCAAGGTTATTTGATACACGCTAGATTGTAGAGTTATATCTGATTCAATGGTGTTTATGGATTGATGCTTGAAGTGTTTGCAGCAATCCCTGGTCCATACTTTTTGCAGCTAGCTGATTGTTAGTTGCTTTGAAAAGTTAGCTTGGACTTTAATATTCATTTTGCTTAGTTCAATTGTGAATGCTTATTCATTTCAATTGCAACAGGGTTGGTTTGGATGAGTGTTCATGATCTAAAAAATCTTTAATGCCTTAGAAGATTGCACTATTTCTGTAAGATTGCAGATTTATCTGGGTTAAGCAGGAATTAGTTTATGAGGGATTGGTCCATTTCAAGTATTTCATCATTTGCATTTTTAGTCTTAGAAGTATATTTAATCTTAAGGTCTCTCTTAAACCCTTATCTTTTACAATTTCTTTATTATTTGGGTTAGTTTTAGGATTGAAGTATCACCATATGGAAAAATCAAATAAGTTTAAGATCCAGTTATTGCTTGTAGTAAGGTCCCTTTGTGATTACCAACATTTTCACATTTATCACTGATTTATTTATGCATTGTCAAGACCTAACATTAGAGACCTTGGGGTTATCTCTGGAGGCTTGCTGATAGAGATTTACCTTTCAAGAGAGATAGGATATTATATTATATCTGAGTTGTTGTGCAGAAAACATCATCAACAAGTCCTTGCATAAGGTCATTAATTTGGTAGAGTTTCAAAACTCAGAGATAAGCAAACCATTCTTGTACTAGGGTCAAAGTATGTGCATATGGATTCATTCCCATTTTCCTTGGTTGCAATGAGGATTAAATTTGGTCTGACTAGGCTACATAAAGATTCTAACTCCAAAAGCAACTTGGATAAAGCCTCGCTGCCAGTCAGGCGTCCATAGCCTCAATGAGGTTATCGATGTGATTTCCCCCAAGCATAGCTCTACTGCCAACCAGTCATCCATAGCCCTGCTAGAGATACTTGGATACCCTTGATAAGTTGAGTTCATCCTTTTTATTTTCAATATATATTATTTTTCCTTTTTTGGTATCTCTTTTCTTTTCACTTTTTATTTCAACCTGTGAACAATGAAGTTCACACTCAGGGCTGAGAACCATAGTGGCACTGAAACAAACTATAAGATTTTTCACCTAAGAAAACTTCATAAGAACCCCTTGCAACCTTGGAATTTAAAAATATGTGTGTAAAATGTAAGACTCGAATACATTCCAGATTTAACTTAATCCCCTGACTTATCCACTCAAAACACTTAATACATATGACACCAAATAGAGGACTTTCACCAAATGACTAGAAAAAAAAGATGGAAGTTTGTAAAAGAAATATTCAGGACAATCCTAGATAATAATATGATTGCCATGCAGGTGCAACACACCCAAAAGAAAACAAGAGAACCTCCAAAGCAAGAGTGGAGAAAAAACAAACCAAACTGTAAAAAAACCTAAGCTAACCAAAACAAAAACAAACCAAAAGCAAAGAAGAAAAGGAAATCTACCCTAACCAAAGAAAAGCAAAGCAAAACAAACCAAACATAAAAGAAAACCTACTCTAACTATGTACAAGGAAAGAGCTATAAACAACTCAAGACTAGAAGTAATGCTTCGAGTACTACCCATTGACAGGCAGTGGGATATCCTCCCCAGTGAGGGTTTTCAAGTGAAAAGCATTATCTCCTAGAATCTCTGAAATCTAATAGGGGCCGAGACAAAGTTTTTCAAATTTACGATGCCCCCCCTTATGGTCATGGGCTTTATCCCAGTAGAGAACCAAGTCAGAGATTCTAAAGGCTTTTACCTTGGCTCTCCTATCAAACCATCTTTTGACTACACCCTAATGTTTGGAAAAGTTTTCAATTGCTTCATCTCTTTTCTCTTCAAGGTGTAACAGCTCAATAAGTCTGGCTTCTCATTTATCCCCTTCATCATAATATTCATTAATGAACTATAGGGTGGGGATTTTTAGCTGAATGGGAAACACAAGTTCTAGCCCATAAACTAGATGGTAGGGGGATGTTCCTATGGAAGTCTTGTGTATTGTGCAGTCTATCCAGAGAGCAAATCAAAGCTGGGTATGCCATTCCTTAGGATTTCTTTCTAACAGCTTGTGAATAATAGTCAGGAGATTCTTATTGGAGGACTCAGCCAAACCGTTACCCTGAGGGTAATAATTGGATGCAAATTTAATGATAATTCCATGATCAAAGGCCTAGTTTGAGAATTTCAATGATGCAAATACAGGAGCATTATCACAAACCAAAGACGTGGGACATCCAAAGAGATTAATAATACCTGATTCAATGAAATTGATTACTGTTGTGCAGTTTTCGCACACACGCCCCACTTGGAGTGGGGACCCCCTTTTTGGTGTCTTTGACCTTTGATTTTATTGGATTTATCATTTTTGGGGTCTTGACATGTTGATCTTGCTGGCTTTACCCTTGCCCTGAGGTTGGAATTGATTGAAATTGCATTTTGAGCCAAGTCCAGGTTTTCTCCTAGATCCAGGATTTTCCACCTCTGGCGGATTCTTCCGGCCCTGGTTCCTTGTCCGTTCCTGGCAGGATTCTCCGATTCCAGGTTTCTGCCTGACTTCGGGATTTTTCGGTCCTATCGGATTTTCCCGGATTCTGTCAAAATCCCGATCTTCCTGACTTCCCCGGTTTCGTGATTCAGAAATCGAGCCAAGGTGATTCGATTTTTCAATTCCTTAGTTTCGGCTTCAGATTTGTCGGAACGTTTTCACGATATCGGTTGAGGTACCTTTGCTCAGACAGGTATAAGGTCGAATTTAGGGCATCTTCTGATTCATTCTAACTCCATTGCTTCCTTGCTGACTGCTCTGGCGATTGAGATTTTCATTTGAGCCTTGCGAATTGATCTTGGTTTGTTTGCGCGGGGATTTCTTGAGTGCTGGTGCTAGTATTTGCATTGCTTGGACGTGTTTACCTCGTGGTCGACTTTCTGAGCCCGGATTCCGTTTGCTTTGATCCATGGTATGTATCAATTGCCCTTCCGTTTGCTTATGGGATGATTTGGGGTTTTCTTGCACTGGGTATTGTTAAATTTGGGGGTCGGCCCATAATTTGATTTTGATTTTGTATTTATAGAGTCGGGGTCCGTCCCGTTTTATTATGGAACCCCATTATCCATGCCCTGTGAGCTCCATTTGTCCGTTGGATTGCATATTTATCCTTTAGGTGACATTTTGGGTCGGATTGTTTGTTTGTTTCAGGCGCGAAATGTGTTATCACGCGAAATTAGGGTTTCCCTTGGTGTTCGGCCCAGAACGATGATTCTATTTTATGCTTGAGTGACTTTTGTCCCGTGTCATGTGGGCTTCCCGTCCTGTGAAGATTAGAGGGCTTTTAGGTAAATTCTGAACCGATATTTTGAGCCCTAAAGCTTGCTCTGGTTTTAATGGCGGAGAGTTGGTCATTCGATTTAGGGCACCATTATTTTAACACAGGGATCCATCCTTTGAGGGCTTTTGAGAGTTGGAATCCTTTGCATACTTGAGTTGGTTGATTATTGCTAGTTTTGGGATCATTTGAGCTCAGGTAGTGGAGGTCTCGCGGTCGTTCGAGTCTTGGTGCACGTTTTTCCATTTTTTGGGTTTCCGGGACCGTCGCGGAATTTCGTTGCTCCCGGATTTTCCCGGTTTGGGCTTATTCCGCGGGTTGGGTATATTCCCGGTGCGTTTTAAGCTGTCCGCGAAGACCCGTCCCATCCGAATTTTTCTGGATTTCCTGTCTGGTTGTGTTCTTTTGTATATTTCGATGATAAGATTGATGGAATGATTGTTTATGCTTATTTCTTGTTGCCAATGAGTAAATTTAACGATTATCCTTTGATTTTCTGAGCGTATTAATGATTTATATGGCTAATGGTGCTTTGATAGCAGGAATCCGTCTGGGTCGGATTTCTCTGAAATTCTGCCCCGATGGTATTTTCCCGGTTTTCCTGATCTTCCCGGATTGTCTGATTTCTCTGGATTTCGATGGATTAGTAGTTAGCGATTGATTTTGATGGATTTATATGATGTGTGCTAACCCTTTGGATTGATATGAGCTTAATAATTGGATTTTAATGACAATTCTTGAATGTACAA